>NW_026510285.1:0-14194 GCF_026875155.1 Cherax quadricarinatus | reverse complement strand
ATCAAAAAATTTCACATATAATAAACATTGCATTTTTATTCTATTTTAAATGTTTTTTTTACATAATTTTGAAGAAAATACACGATGGATTATGAAATGCTTATTAACGTAAAAAAGATTTTTAAACCCCCTTCGGGTCCGGGCCCCAAAAATTAAAGGGTGCCCCAGTGCCAAAGAATTTTAAAAAAAAAAATTTGTTTTTTTTTCTTATGAAATGGTGAGAATCTTTTTGTAAGGGAAATAAAGCAAAAAGTATGAATTGATGGAAAACTGCGAAATTATGCTCTCGCAAATTTTGATGTTCAGCGAATTTACAATCGGCGATTTTGCCACTTTGACTCCCATTTTGGGCCAAATTTACATTTTCCAGTCACCAAAATTTTTAGTATTTCAAGTATTACTTTATTCTATCGATTGACACAAGAACCCCAAAGTCAACTGTTTAAACACAAAAAAAAGGATCGGAATTTTTAAATTTGGGCCCAAATTTAACACAAAGTTCAAAAATTTTCCAATTTCAAAATAGGGTCCAGAAAAAACAATGTAGGTTTCCGGGAATTAAACAAACTTTCCCTGTTCATTATTACGTTTTGGGCTTTCAAATAATTCCATTTTGATTTTTATTCAAAACAAAAAATAGAAGATTACTTTTTGAATCTGTAAAAATTTTGTATAAAACTCACCATTTTTGTGAATGCATATTAGACCCACCGCTGGGTTATTTGACGTGTGAGGTCGTTTGTTTACTCTTGAAAAAAGGGAAAAAAATTTAACTTTTTGCTATTTGAGCTCTTTTAAAAGCCATTCCAGTGCTAAAAAAAATAAAAATATCTTTTTTTTCTGAACAGTTTCCATTCTTTCAAATGAGACCAAGAAATCGCAATAAACTATAAAAAACATACGAAAAAAACTGCAAAGTCACTGTTTTAACGAAAAATCATGATTTCAGTTTTTTTTTCATTATCACAACGTGCTGCAGGGTCTGGTTTTTTTGTGGTGCACCTAAAACCCATGATTTATTCTCTCTATCTGGCCCAAATTACCACTCACGTTTACAAGTGAGCTGAGCTCAGCGAGATTACGGTTTGGACCCTGAACGTAAAGCCGTAGATCTAGGGACGGCCCAAAAGGTTAATGGGCAAAGAGTGATTATAAAATATAAAATCGCAATAATAAAATTGCATTTTTATATGCTTGTAATCTGTTTTTTACAAAATTTTCAAAAAAAATTAATTGTGGATTAATGAAAATGTCTATTTTAAACCCTTTGACATTTTGGTGAAAATATATTTACGAGTCGTGTTTCAGATGTATATATACTCAAAATTTCCCTAGGGGTTTTAAAATCGGGAAGAAAGCTGGTAGGCCCAATGGAGAGAATTGTTGTGTGGTCAATGTGCACCACAAAAAAAAAAATCCCGCACACAGGGTGAAATGAGAAAAAAAAAATCTGACTTTTTTTTTGGGGATTAAAACGCCGACTTTGGGTGTTTTTTTCGTATAGTTTTTATCGATGTTTTTGTTTTTTCATGTCTTAGGTGAAAATGGAAAAAAATTACGAAATAAGATATTTCTTTCTTTGACAATGAAAACGATTTTGAAACTAAGCCAAAGTCGGAAATGTTCGTTTTTTTAATATGTTCAGGAGTAAACAAATCCACCACACACCAAATACATGTAAAAAGGGGGATCTAATTTTCTTTCACTAGTGCACTGATTTTATTTATACCATTTTTCAAAAATGCAGAGTCCCTAACAGAAAATTTTTGTTTTTTTTTGTATAAATAAAAAATCAAATAGAAACAAAAATAATAAAAGAGGGGCTAGAAGTGAAATGAACAGAGGATATTTTTTTTAGTGCCAAGAATATCTACCTTGTTTTTTTGGGACCCTATTTGAAATTGGGATCTTTTTTTGTTTCGTGAAATTGGCTAAATTCCAATTTTTTTGACCCAATACTGGGTAGGTCCAAAATTGGGGAAATGGGGGGGTTTCTTGTACTCACTATAATAAAATGGAGTTCTAAAGAAAAACTAGAGTTTGGTCACTGGGAAAAACGGAAAGGCTGAAAAAAGGGGTCAAATTTGGCAAAAAGCCGATACGCATATGTTCCGAGACGCAACTTCGCGGGGCGAATTCCAGAGTTTTCGCCAAATTTTGAAATTTTGGTGCATTACCTCAGGAAAAGTTCTTACATTTCATAAGAAAAAATGTTTTTGTTTTTAAAAATTCGACAAGAATGACAGTTTCAGAAAGGGGCCTGAAACAGTAAAATGTTAACGAAAACAAGACAGGGTCCCCAAAAAAAAAAAAAAAAAAAAAAAAAAAAAAAAGGTATGAAATTTGAGGAAAGTTTAGGGATTTTTTTCCTTGCAAAGTTTGGGGTCTCGACAATTTTTTTATGCATCAGCGATTTTGCCCATTTTCACCCCAATTTTGGGGCAATTTCGGTATATCGAAAAAAAATCATAACATTTCGCTAGAACCCTTTTTTTTCTACGGTGAGTACAAGAAACCACCCCATTTAATGTTTTTAAACCCATCCAAAAAGTGCAAATTTTAGCAATTTTCCCAAATTTTTCACACAAATTTCAAAGATGCCAATTTCCAAATAGGTCCGAAAAACAAAAAAGAAATTCTTGGCACAAAAAATAACATTTCCCTTTCATTAGTCACATCCCCTTTCCCCCCTTACATTTTTTTTGCTTTCCCTTTAAATTTTTTCTTCCCCACAAAAAATAGAAGTTTTACTGATAGCAACTATGTATTAGTGAAATTATAAAAAATACCACACACTTGTAAAAGAATTTTAGATTCACCATTGAGGGTTTTTGGGAAGCATGGCATGATTTGTTACTTTTGAACTTTGGCAAAAATCGAACATTTTACTACTTTTTAGCTCAATTTTAAGGTACTTTTTATTTTTGAAAACCCAAAACAAAATCATCTCAATTTTTTTAATAGTTTCCATTCTTAAAATAATACCAGGAAAACGAAAAAACCTAAACCATACAAAATAAGTGCAAAATCGCGTTTTAAAACCCCCCAGGGTCCCCGGCCAAAAAACTGAAGGGTGCTCCCCTCCAAGAAATTTGAAAAAAAAAAAAAAAAAAAAAACTTACAGAAATTAACCCCTTTGGGGTCCTTCCCCTAGATCTCGGGTTTACGTTTTGGGTCCCCCAAAACCCTAATCTACGTCATGAGCTCAGTCACTCTGATAAACTTTTGAGGGGAAATTTTTGGGGCCTAGATATAAAATACATCTTGTGGTTGGTCCCCCCCAATAAAAAAATCTGCAGTACCGGGGTATAGGGAAAAAAACTGAGCCGTGATTTTCGATTAAAACGCGACTTTGCAGGTTTTTCTTAGTTTTTTATATTTGTATTTGGATTTCTTGGTCTCACGATGAAGGAAAGACATTTTACAAAATAGGAAATTTTGTTTGGGTTTTTAGCACTGGAAAGGGTTAAAAATGACCCAAAAGGGCGAAATGTTAAATTTTTGCCGATGTTCGGGAGTAAAAAAAAGCCCTCAACGTCATACCCCCACTGGTCGGTCAAAATTATACATTATAAATGGGTGATGTTTAAATAAAATTTATTAATATTGCATAACAGAAAATCTTCTTTTTTTTGGTGTAAAAAAAAATTCTTTTTGGATAAAAAATCAAAATGGAATTTATTTGTAAAGCCTAAAAACGAACTAATGAAAAGGGGAAATGTAGTTTATCCCAGGAATACCTACAGTTTATTCGGGGCCCCTATTTAAATTTGGAATATTTTGAATTTTTGTGTTAAATTTGGGCCCAAAATTTTCCAATTTTCCAGTCCTTTATTTTGTAGTTGAAACAGTTGACTTGGGTTTTTTCTTGTGCTCAATCGATAAATTGAAGTAATCCAGTGAAATAGCTAAGAATTTGGTCGCGGGGGAAAAATGTAAAAGGCCTAAAATGGGGGTAAAGTCGGCCAAACGCCCATTTGTAAAATCGCTGACACATCAAAATTTTACGAGAGCAAATTTCCATTTCCCTCAATTTCGTACTTTTGTTTTTAAAACATTCACAAAAAAATTCTCTAAACCATTTCATAAGAAAAAAATAAATTTTTTTTTTTTTTGAAAATTTTGACTTGGGGGCCCAATCAATTTTTTGGCCTTTGGGCCCCAAAGGGGTTAAACCCCTTTAGGGCCCCCCGTAGATCACGGCTTTACCCGGGGAGTTCCAAAACGTAGATCTAGCCATGGCTCAGCCACTTGATAAACTGTGGAGTGGGACATTGGGGCCAAATATGAGAGAAAACATCTATGTGGTATGTGCACCCACATAAAACAGATCCCTGCAGCACCAGTGTTGAAGAAAAAAACTGAAACATGATTTTCGATTAAAACAGGGACTTTGCGGGTTTTTTTTTTCGTATTTTTTTATAGTTTTTTGCATTTTTTGGTTCTCTTTTGATAGAATGGAAGAAATTACAGAAAAGAGATGATTTTGATTGGTTTTAGCACTGGAAATGGTTTAAAAAACTGAGCTCAAACAGGGGAAATGTTAAATTTTTGCCGAATCAAGAGTAAACAAACGATCACAATCTAACCTCAGCTGGGGGGGTCAAATATCCCTTCCAAATATGGTGTGATATTTATACAATTATTACAGTATTGCTAACATAAATTTCTTTTTTTTTGTGTGAATAAAAATTCATTATGGAAAAAAAATCAAAGGGAAATTTTATTTTAAGCCTAAAAATTTAACAAATGACAGGGGAAATGTTTTTTATTTCCCAGGAATACCTACATGTTTATTCTGAGCCTTTTTGAAATTTGGAATATTTTGACTTTGTTTTAAATTGGCCAAATTAAAAATTTCCGATCACTTTATTTTGTAGTTGAAACAGTTGACTTACGATTTCTTGTGCTCAATCGTAGAATGAAGTAAAACTAGTAAAATAGCTAAAAAATTTGGGTTTGTTTGGAATAATGATTGGGCCAAAAAGGGGAGTAAAAATTCGGAAAATCGCCGATTCGTAAATACGCTGACACATAAAAATTTCGCGAGAGCTAATTTCGTAATTTTCCCCCAAAATTTCGTACTTTTTGTTTTATTACCTTCAAAAAAGATTCCTCATTTCAAAGAAAAAAATAAAAAATTTTTTTTTTTAAAAATTTCTTGGACATGGTGCATGACTTCGTTTTTGGCCTTAAACCCCTGAAAGGGTTAAAAGCTTTTTTTGGAAGTAATAAGACAAAAAAAAATTCTGATCAGTTTACCGGATACATGCAAGAAGTTTGTCGAAAATTGGGGGTGGCGGCAACATCGACGTTTTTCCACATACACGCATTACATTTTTTTGGGTTTTTTGTTGTTTTTTTTTTTTTTTCCCCAATTTTTTTTCTTTCCTACAAACATTTGGGGCCTGAGGCCCAATAGTATAAATGTATAAAAATTAAAATCACTGTATTGAACACAATAACCGCACAAAAAGTATTACAATTTTTGTTTCCCACGTTTTTATTACAATAAACATGCACAAACCCCGTATAATACTAATGTTCTATCATATATTTACATATTACAACCCAGGGATGTTTTTAGAACGCTGGAGTTGTGGAACCCCTTGAAACAAGGCACCATGCACAAGGCCCTTACTTTCCTCACACATAAACCGAGTGTCTTTGCGTCTTTGTTGCCGTTTTTTTTGTTTGTCACAGACGATGCATCTCTTCTGAGCAAATTTTTCTGATTTAAAGGAAGTTGTATTAAAAAAATGATCCCTTCCCCCCTCAAACGTTGGAAATACCTGGGGAATTCGGGCCCGTGTTGTATGCGGGTGTTGTTACCGGGTACTTCTTTATGAGTTGTCTGACAACAGACAGAAAAAAATTCCCTAGGGTGGTCTTTTGCCAGCTTTATTTGGGAATAATATCATTTAGCTTGAAATGTCCATGAGATGGGAAAAAATTTCATTACCACTTGTAACTCTTTCAACAAGTCAACAAAACCAATTGCAAGTCAATTTGTCAACCAAGCGATTTTTGTGTAAATCAATCACGTTACTGGTTTTTTGAATCTTCTTAGTCACTCTCAATTTTTTCCCCTGTCTTGCATTTTATACGGGGAATGGGTTTCAACAAAGTGACTTCGTTTGTCATGCCCGTAATGCCCGATTCATTGGCATAAACCCTCACGTCATCACCCCGAGCACCTGCGTTGGCCTGGGCTATTTTTTCGATTAAAAGCACTGGCCACACAAACTGTCTTGTTCATGCATGAAAACAGATAATTGGGTGTGTACCAGTTTTTGGTAATAAGTATGCCCCTTACCAAGAAAGGTGCCTCTGTTTTCCCTTTGTCCCGAATACCCAATAACCTTGGTACTTTTAATGTTTTAAATACCCGTGATCAACGTACCCACTAGGCCATTTTTCACAACACAGATACAAAACAGTTTTTTTACAAAAAGGGTTTTTTCTTGCTTGGGAATACTGCTTTTGCATCTAAACCCTTTAACAAAAACAAACACCATCAATTTCAAAATTTTAATGGATAAAAAGTATTGCTGAACTTTGTTTGAGATACATGAAAACATTTTTAATCTTGTAAACCTTTACTTCTGTCAGGCCTGGTTTTTTAGGAAAATGCAAAATAAAAGTGCAAAATAAAAAAAGCATAATAAAAGATACTGGGCCCCAGATGCTAATTTCTACCCTTTCCTGTATGATTTTACTGAAGACCGGGGGGAGAAATTAGCCGATCTGTGGACCCTAGCTTTTAATTTTTGCTTTTAGACGGGGGCATACATTTTTGTTGCAAAAAGAAATACATTTTTGCAACGTCTCTCTTTCCCCCTGTGTATCTTTTACTGTGGGGTAAATCGATTTGCCATGGTGTTCTCAAAATACTTATTACTTTCCTGACAATAATTTTCCATCAAAGGCTGGGCAAAAAAAATTCAAAGTTCCAGTTATTGGCCTGGTTCCAAGGGACAAGTAGGGAAATTCCCCTTGAGAAACATCAAAAATGGTGAGGCTTGGAAAAAAATTGGGGTTTTGCCCAATACAAAAGGGTTTTCTGGGGGATACTGGACATCATAGGCTGGTTGTGGGGTGGTTGTGGTTGGGTGGGGTGGTGGGTGAAGCTCAGCTTTGTCCTTGAACGAGAGTCAGCACGGGGGGCCCCGTGTGGGCCCGGTGAGTCAGCATGGGTATGCCCTACCCATACCCCTAACACCATCCCTGATCCTGTGGTCACCATGCCAAGTTAGCCACATATCCTCACTTCACTACCAAAAACTGGGTTGGCACGGGGTGTACTCCGGAGTACCTGTCCCCCCGGGGAACAGCTAGGGGACACTACCCGAGCGCATGCGCGGCGAACATACCGATGCTGCACTGGTGAATATATTCCTCATTCACTACCGTTGATCGCGAGTGCAATAAAACACAGTCCACGTACTATCACTCATTAGAAGTCAGTGGCCTGCCACGCAAAATATTTGTTTTCTCTTGCGATGAGGAACAACCGACCGTGAGTCACGAGTGTCACACCAAGGTAGAAGGTTGAGGTCTCAGGTTTTCTGCACATTATCGTATCCTGGTCATTCTTTTCGGTACAACTGTCAAAGCCCTAGAATTCGTCTTTATTTCCACTTCCATCATGTCAGAACATCAGATAGGAAAGGGGGAGTCCCAATTTTCCGGGGGGTGGAGCTGACTTTCGACGCATGGTAACAAGGGTAAATGAGGCCGGCGTTCCCCAATGCTATGCGGGCGCCTAGATTTTTTTTTTTATGGGGCCAAAACCCCATGCAGACCCTTCCTCAATGTAGGCCTATAGCGTTTTCGCGCTAAAAATTGACGGCCTAGAATTTTTTGGGAAGATCTAGGTTTGGACACTCAACGAAAACCGTTGATTATGGGGCGGCCCTGAAAAGGGTTAAACCAAAAACACGGGCAAAGTTTTTTTTTTTCTCATTAGCACTGTGTGATGCAGGATTTTTTTTATCGCGCACATGACCAATAGCCCCTTCTTTCTATGTAGCCAACCAGCTTTCTCTTGCTAATTTGAGGGCGCTAAATTTATGTATAGATATGTAAAAAACCTTTGGGCACCAAAGCCGTACTTTCCCCCAAAACCCCTGAAAGGGTTTAATGGCAAAGAGTGATTATAATTTTAAACATCGCATTAAATAAACACTACATTTTATTCTAAAAACGTGTTTCTTATTAATTTTGAAGATATAATAGAGGGATTACTGAAAATGTCTATAAAATGTAAAATAAAAAATTTAAAATTACCAAAAATTTTTAAATAACTCAATATAAACTTTGCATGTTTTCTGTACAGGGGACCCCCGCAAAAGATTCCCTCCGAATGCGCCCAAATTATGAAATGTATTTGTAAGGCTTTTCGTGTAGTTGGGGTCTGAATGGACTAACTACTTCAATTTTCCTTATGGGAAAAAATTTCGGTCAGTACGGGCACCTGAAAATCCTCTGGGGGAAAAAAAATACGTTAACCGGGGGTCCACGACTATTAAATTTTTCTTTGGGCCCATGGTTGCTTATTTTGCAGTTGTACTAAATCAATAACCAAAAAAAAACAATGGTTATAGCAAAATTTTTGGAAAAATGGCAAAGTTCCCCTCACGCAGAGACAAACCCAACGGGACTCGCAAGCAGCCCCCCCCGGTGGTGCCCCCCAATGGCCAATAAACCAATTAACGGGCCCTAAAACCCGGGGGCGAAAAACGGCCGATAACCGGGGGCCCCTGTGTTGAAACAGTTGAATGGGGGGCTCCTCAGCAAAATCGATAGAAAGAAGCAAAGCAAACAGCTAAGGATTTGGGCAAAAGAGTAATGAAAAATGACTCAACCCCCCCCCCGATTTCTGAAGGTAATGCACCAAAAATACAAATTTTATGGGAAAAATCGCAGAGTTACGCAGACACAAAAAAACGGTCTTGGACAATTTAGAAATAAAATTTTTCCCACTTTGAGTCCCATTTTGGCCCCAAATTTATTGTTCCAGTCAACCAAATTTTTAACTAGTTCACTGGGATGCCTTCCATCCTTTCAAGAGAACAAAAAAGCCCATTTAATTAAAATTTAACTACCCTATAAAGTGACAATGTCGTAATTTGGTAATTTCACAAAAATTTAAAAAAAATACCAAATTTTAAAAAAAAATTTTCCCTAATAAAATGATAATTCCTGATACAAAACACCATTTTTTCGTTATAGTACTTTCCAGCCCTCCTATTTACACTTTCTTTCCAAAATTTTAATTCTTATTCACACAAAAATAAAAGATTTACTCTATTTCTTGTTAATACTACACTTTACATGTATAACCGGAAGGGCTTTTTTGTTTTCAGCATCCCAATAATAAATCAAAAATGTTAACAACCCAGAAACAAGGGGCTGTAGAGAGGCCCACCCGTCTCAGAAAATCGGCAAAAACAAAAATTTCTGTACTTTTAGCTTAAAATTCAAGCTACTTCCAGTCCTGACACCCAAATTAAATTTACTCTCTATTTTTTGTAAAATTTTTAAAAAAATACCAAAATAGCTAAAAAACCATCCAGAAAACCACAAAATAAACAGCAATAGGTTACTGATTTGTTTTTTCCATCACTACATTACCTGAATACCGAGAGGTTTAGGGGTCAACGCCCCTGCGCCTGGGCTGAGACCAGGCCTCGTATGAAACAGGGGCTAATCAATCAGGCTGTTCGCTGGCCGCCACAAACCAACATATGAACCACGCCCCGGCTGATCGGTACTGACTTTAGATGTGTCCGCTCTTTTTGAAACAGCCAGGGGTCACTGGTAATCCCTCCTTGATGCGAAGGCGTAAAAACAATCTTGAGTCCCTGACACGTATAGTGTTGCCTCTTAGCGTACCATGGCGCCCCTTTTTTCATTTGGAAATTTTTCCCATCTTCTCCCAAATTTTTTTTTCTTTCACAGGGAGTGATTTTCGTGTGCAAGTTTGGTACTAATCCCTCTAGGATTTTCCCAAGGTACTTTAAAAGTTCTTTCTTGTCTGCACCCCAGGAATACGAATAAAGGGGATTTCAACTGTTCCCAGAATTAGGTGCTTTATCGACATGTGTCGTGAAAGTTCTTTGTCAATCCCCAAAGTCAGAAATTTTCCCCTCCCCCAAACAGGGGCATTATTAGGAAGTATTCCGCCTAGAGAAACAACAATTTAAAGAGAATCATCATGGGCTTGTGGTTCCGGTTTTTTGAGGTTTCCATTATCCATTCTGTTATTTTTCTAAAATGGGGTGATCTTTGTTGTGGCTTTAAAGGGAGATCCTCAACTTTCACCCCCCGGTCCTTTTTACTTTTTCGCCTATTGTGTAGTTGAATTTGTTGTATACCCTAAAATTTTAAATTTTTCCTAAAGTTTCCATTTTGATACAGGGGAAACCCGGGTTTACGAGTGTAAAACAATGGTTTTCGAAGACGAGCCGCCTTTGGTCGATTTTTTGCCTGATTACAGCCAACCCAGTTTATGAGGAGTTTCCCCCCAAAACCCAAAACCCTCACACCTCACTTGTTTACTATGATTTATGTTTTTAAATTTCCATGGAATCACCCTTTTTCTTCTCAGCACTGTCCTTTACACTTCTTTCTTGGGGACCCATGGTTAGAAAAAAGAAATTGGCAAAATAACTGCAAAAAATGCAATCAAACATGAGACAAATGTTCCTGGCGAGGAAAACAGGGAACTGTTGGGTGGCGTTCTGAACCCCCCTCGTTTTTACTATTATTTTTTATTATTATTATTTTTTTAATAATTTTAATTTAGGGAACTGGAGCCAGATTAAGACCCCTCATAGCCTCAAGGTTCCTTGATGTGGTGGGGGGCTCTTGATTGTCAGATATTTGTGATCCCCTTATATGTGTTGGATAGGTTTCATATCCCATCCAGTGCTTTTATAAAAAAGACCCTTAGGCCTGGACGGTATGACGTCAGGGGTGCCCCTGAGGGAGCGGAAGGCAAACCCCGTTCCATCGCCCCAAGCATGGGAAGAAAAGGCAAAACATGGCGGGCGGGGCTAAAATCCCCCATTACCCAGCCCGACAATATAGCGTTCCCATCCAACAAGTGATTTACCTTACCCTTCAATCTCCTACCAAACCCCACCGACAATTTGGTGACAGCGGTGGGGGTAAAATTAATAATTACCCGATGTATGGAGTTTTTCTTTCACCCAAGGGCATTTTGTGTCGCCGTAGGCCGACCTACCAAAGCCAGCTACCCAATCAAGCGTCTACCCCACTACATTTTTCACTGGTCTCTCTTGTATTATTTTATCCTTTTTTGCATCACTCCCGGGGGGGTTGAACCGAGTTTGCAAATAACCCATAAGACAGTCTGGGGTGGGGAGCAGAACAACCCAGTCACCCAAGCTGATCCATCCAACCCTTTGCCTGCCAAACTAGTTTTCCCCCTTGCTTTCTCATCGTGAGAAGTTAAAGCTATTCTTTTGAAGGGGGAAGATAAACCACCAAACTAACCCCAGGTGTCACCCCCAAATCAAGCGCCAGTGGGACGTCTTCCACCCTTTGTGCTCAAGCCCAAGCCATTCTGAGTGCTTTTTTCATCCCGTGTTTTGTGGTAATTTTTGGGTTTTTATTTTAAACCCTCGGGTTTGAAATATTTTCGCGCCAGTGTGGTGTCCCCCCTGGGTTCGCCGTTATCCCATACCCCCTCACCCTGTTGGGGCTCACCACCCCCACCTCAGCCCCTTCGCCCACTCACCCAACCACACCATTGTTTTGTACTCTTATTACGGGTACTAGTACCATATTTTTAAGGACCACATAGGGGGTCAAGAGCTGAGTGTGTTTTTTGCCTCGTTAAAGCCTCCGTGTGAAAATCTATCGTCGATGTAAGCCAATTCTACTCACGGTGGACAGTAGCCAGCCACGAAGGACTAAACATTCACCACCTTCCTCCACCCTTCCATCTCTTTTTAAAAAAAAAGTCATTCATGAAATATTTTTTTTAGGACTTTTTTCATGTGTTTTAGACTTTCTTTTTGTTTCCAGGGATTTTTTTAGTGACTTAATGACCTATTAACTCTGTTTATTTTTATTGTTTGCAATAATTTTTTTTTTCTTTTTAATTCATGTTAATTTCCGTGCATTTTCTTATGTCTGTTGTGTTGTGCTTTTTTTTTTATATACTGAAGTAAGTACTTAGTGTTTTTTCCCCTTTTTTGTGTGTGCCATTTTAAACGTATAGAATTTTTGTTTCCCCTTTACAATCACCTTGTTTCACAGTATTTCCTGAAGTAAATCATCATTTATTACCTTTATTCTGTCACAACTCATGTTTTTCTTTTTCATTTTATCCCACATTTGGTAGTCTTGCCTTTTATTTCATTTTCTTGTGTTAAACTTTTTGTGTTAATTCTTTCATTTAGCCAGTGTTAAATTTTTCTTTTTTTCCACGACAAAGTCATTTTTTTGTGCAAGCAAGAAAATTATTATTTTATAAAATTTTTTTAACACATCGAGTTCCATGCAAAAAATTCATATTGTTTTTGTTGTTTGGTTGTTTTCTGATCACTGTAAGTGTCAAAAACCTTTTTTTTTGGTTTTTGCATCTATTTTTTTTTTCATATTTCATTGAACAAATTACTCTTGTGCAATTTTTAAGTTTTCTTTTAAGAAATTATTTTTTGTTGTTCTAAGTGTTGCTTAACGAGTTAAGAGTTAAGTTTTCCCAGTTCTTTCCTTGCTATATTTTTTTTTTAATCTTGTAAACTGTATTTTTTTGTGTGTGTAATTTTTTTTTATTATTGCACTTGATCTTTTTGCAAATAATTCTTGTGCAAGCTTGTGTTGTCTTTAAAATTTTTTTTTAAAATTTTTATGTAGTGGTGCAGTTTTATTAGCATTTTAATTCAATATTGCTCAGTTTATTTCAGTGCAGTTTCTTAGCTCTGTTCTAAAAAAAATTTTTTATTCTTTGTGTGCCTTTTTTATTTTTTTTTTAGTGAATTGTTTTCTCCAGTTTTTTTAAATTTTGCACAAGATTTTTAGTCCATTTTAAAATTTTTGATTTTTTCATCTTTTTATTGTTGAATTTCCTATTGCACTGAGATCAAGAAAACTGTGCCTTATTCAATTTAAAGTAAAATTTGAGTAAATTAAATTTGGAAATTTTACAAGTTCTCTGATTTTAAAAGCGTTGTTTATTCGGTGAGTTTTTCTTGTGTGAGTTTCCTTTCTTCGTGTGTCCTGTCAATTTTTAAAAAATTATGCAGAAAATTAAGCATTTTCTTTTCCCTTTTAATTCACTGTGCTGTGTGTTCCTCAGTTACATTTCTTTTGTTTCTCTAAAATTTTTTTTTACATTTTTTCGAACATGTCCCCCAAATTTTTTTCAAGCGATTCAGACATGTGCAGTAAAACCATTGTTTCGCTTCCAAAATTTGAGTAACCTGTATCAAATAATAGAACACTCAACTTCTAGCCTGCGTAATTTTTATCAGATCCGTATGATCTATGCCTTGTTCAATGGGAACCCAGACAACCCAGAAGGTTGGTTTTTACCTGTTCGAGCCAGAGCTAATCTTCAGTTTTATGGTCTTCCCTCTGAGGTTTTTTAATCAGTATCAAAAGGAAGGGCTAGCCCGTTTCCAGCTGCTCACATGTGTTTAATTAATTGTATGAAGACTTTTAAGACCCAACCGGTGGCAACATTTTGAACAGTTATTTTGTAACTTCTTTAACCGGTGCGAGAAACCCATCCTTTTGCGTTCTCAAAGAAATTTTGTGTGCACAGCTCCAGGCCGAGGAGTCTTAATGTTTGCCCTTTCCCCAAAAACCCAATGCCTCATTCGTTAGAGGGGTCAAACTTCCCAAATACCTTTAAAAAAGTGAAAAAAAGCCCTTGAAGGGTTTGTAAATTAGCAGCATTCGGAGTTTTCAAAACAATAGCCACCGACATTAGGGAATGTTACAGTTTAAGCCTCTGATGCACTATGGGGGCCCGCCGACTCTCATCCATGTACGAATTTGTGCCCGAGGGAACCTTCCCCTTTTCGAAAATCAACCCAACCACTTTTTCTACTCCCTGACTTCCCCTGTTTGTGTACTACCAAAACTCCCAACCCTTTAAACACTCGCTCCATCATCCAAAGCTGTGTTTAAGACCATCATTCCCGTAGCACCTGTA
>NW_026510284.1:0-13857 GCF_026875155.1 Cherax quadricarinatus | reverse complement strand
GGTTTTTTTTCATAGAAAAAATTTGTTATGTCCCTTTTTAATTCCCCCATCATGTCGTTTATGTAAAATTGGGAAAAAGGGTAACACTGCCCGGGGAACACCGTAGTGACGTCCCCCCATTTCTTTTTTTCCCCATTTAGGGAAAAATTCTGTGATTTGTCACCATCCCCTATCCCCAAAAAGTTTCTTTCCCTTTCTGTTCTAATTTCCTAAAACCATGGTGTTTTAATTTTAAAAAAGCCCTTAAAACCCCTTAATTTTCTTTCTTTTTCCCATGATCACCCCTAAAATTTAGTGAAAAAATTAGCAAATTTTAAGGGAAAGATTTTGAAACGGGGGAAATTTCTTTTTCAATCGTCCTTCAAGAGGTTTTAAAATCTTCGAATTTATTGCCATAAATTTCTCACTAGGAGGTAAGGTTATATGGTAAGCAGACCAGGACCTTACTGCCTGTAGAATAGGTAAACATTGGCCAATTTCGAAACCAGGACTATGCCATTGTAGTATAGGTTTAAAAAGATTACCCAAAGGGAATGCTAATTCTTTTACAATTTTTAACACCCTTTGGAAAAGTCATCGGGCCCGGGGATTTCAGGTTTTATTTTCCTATTTGTCTGAGGACCAATTCACTATTTCCGCTGTAAATATTTTATCATCTGTTCTACATAACTTTATTTCGTAATATCCCTAGTATTTCCTAATTGTGAAGGCTTCAACCTGAGGGTTAAAACCCACTTCATAGGTACGTTTTCCACTACCTTTGAAACCTTCTGGTAATTTATACACTTACCTGAGGGTGAAAACTTCACAAGTTAATGTTATACCCAATTACCTGAGGGTTTTAAACCTTCATAGTAATGTTATACACCAGGGAAACATTTCATTAATGTTAACCACTACCTGGTGAAAATTACAATATGTTAACCACCTAAAATGAGGGTGAAACACTTCATTGGTAATTTTTTATACCATTTCCTAGGGTGAACATTTCAAAGTAATGATACCCACCCACCACCTGGGTGTAAAACTATATAATGGAATGTTTTTAACACCTATGAGGTGAAACTTATAGGTAAAAGTTATACCACCTACTGGGGGTAAACCTTTACAATAATGTTTACCACCACCTGAGGGTGAAAAAATTTTTTAGGTATTGTTATTAACCATTCCTTTTGGGTGAAACATTTCATAGTTAATGTTTATAACCAAACCAAACCTGAGGTGAAACTCATACATTAGGCAATGTTATATCACCTACCTGAGGGTGAAACACTCAAGGTAATGTTATACCACCTACCTGGGTGAAACACTTCATAGGCAATGTTATACCACCTACCTGAGGGTGTGAAACACTTCATAGAATGTTATACCCCCTACCTGGGTGGAACACTTCATATTGTAATGTTTACCCCCTACCTGAGGGTGAAAAAACTACATAGGAAAATGTTATACAACCTACCTGAGGGTGAAACATTCAAGTAATGTTATACACCACTGAGGGTGAAACATTTCATAGGTAATGTTATCCCACCTACCTGAGGGGTGAAACACTATAGGTAATGTTATACCCCTACCTAAGGTAAAAACACTTAAAGGTAATGTTATCACCTCTGAAGGTTGAAACATTAGGGCAATGTTATACACCTACTGGAGGGTGTGAAACATTTCAGTAATTTTATATCACCTATGAGGTTAAACACTCATGGCAATTTTATATCACACCTGGGGTGAAAACTTCATGGGTTTATGTTTATCACCTACCTGAGGTGATGAACATTCATGGAATTTTTATATCACCTACTGAGGTGAAACATTCATTAGGAATGTTTACCACCTACCTGAGGGTGAAACACTTCATAGGTAATGTTATAACCTACTGAGGGTGAAACTTCATAGGAAATGTTATACCACCTACCTGAGGGTGAAACACTTCATGGGTTTAATGTTAAAACACCTACCTGAGGGTAAATTCCAAGTGAGCGGGTTAAGATAAAGGGTGAAATTCTGCAATTTTAAAATTGGGTATTTCATGGAATTAACATCTTAGGGTTCCCTTTTTGGGGGAATGTATTTTAACCTCCCTTGCCTTATAGGTTATTTTTTTATTGGGGTTGAAAATTAAAGGGTTGTTACCCCCTTACTTTAACCCATGGAAGAACACAAGGGTGAGAAATTCCCTAGGAAGGTTATAAACCTGTAAATTCAATTTAATGTTTTCCAACAACATAAATTTAAAATTTAATCAACCTAATATATAAAACTTATGGTAATTTTTCCCCTTTGGATAAAATTAGGTTAATTTTTATAACCTGATTAAAATTATGTTAATGTTTCCCCTCCTGGGGTAAACACTTCCCATAAATTAATTTGGGGTGCCCCTATCGTACTGTTTAAGCATAGGGGTGTTAGCTTTCTAAGCTCTGAAGTTCAATCTGAAAATGGGAATTTTATATTTACTGGGGAGAAAAAAATCACCTAAGAATCTCTTGTTTTTATAGGTTGTAAATTCAAGTAAAATATACACTTCTCTCCAAAGAACAAATGGGGTCACTTAAAGGTGAATCCTTCATATGAAGATTTACATACCTAATCATTCTTTTTTCCCAATAATTTTTTTCTACTTTCCCATGTAGGGCGGGGGGCTGAAGGCATCTTAAACCTTTCTAATTTTACTTTTTTTACGTAATGACACTTTCCACTCACGCAATTTGAATCTAGCTAAAACGTCACATTCTGAACCTTTAGCTGAAGTCAGTTATGTTCTTTCCCTGCAAAAATTTAAATCATTTTTTTTTAGTGCAACGTCACATCCTACATTTTCTTCCAGCTGAACTTTTACATCCTTATGCCTTCCTCGGTCGGGAATGGTTCCATCTGTTGCCAAAGTCACGTTCCTCCTACACTTCCTCTATATGTATGTCTCTCCTGCTTTGCATTAATCTAAAAAATAAAAATTATTTTTATAAGTAAAATATTATATAATAATATATAATTAATATATTTCCCAATTGAATTTTATACAAATAATCACGAAATTTAGGATACATTGTTATTTATTAAAGGTGCTTTTTACGTACATGTTGCCCCTTTATCCCATTAAAGGCAAAATCTCACCTTCCTCAGCTGCCACGTCAATCCCGGGCCTTCCCCATAAGCAGCTGCCTTCCCCCTTGAACACCCCCTGACCGCTGGAACCCCAGAAATTTTCTCCCTGGGATCCTTAGTTCCCGGTGAATGTCGTCTTTTTCCCATTTCCTTAAAATTAGTGCACTTTTCCCCTGGCCAAGGTCTTGAGCCTATGGAAAAACATATAATGATGGGAGTTTATATTTTTTAACTTTTGAACTCCTAATATATATATATATAATATATTTAATATATATATTATATTATATATATATATATATATAATATATATATATATATATAATTTATCTGGGTTTCAACGTCAAGGAGAGGTTCAGACAAGCAAATACAAGATCTAGGAGCCCCTAATTTTGCACAAGAGCGATAGAGACTTGTTTTTGAAACAGCCTCGAGAATTACAATTAAACCCAGTATAAAGTGTTCCAGCAGAGTGTCAAGTTAAGCCTAACATGTACAAGGTCGGTGGGTGCCCATCTTCCACCTGTACGTCAGCAAGGGCTGCTTTAAGGTTAAATAATTTTTCCCTACCTTCTCTTCACAGCAAGTATCTTATTTCTTACTTTTCGAGCCGTTGAGGTGTAGTGAGAATACTTGTGAAAGTAAGGAAGGTGATTCTCCAGGTAACACTTACTCAACCCCTTTTTTAGGTAGTATTGGACCATCTCACTAGCCCTTACAGTTGTTTTGTTCTCTTCATCCACACTCATGACAGAGTGTGGCCCATGCATTTTTTTAATTTTGTATTTTACTCTCTTTCACCGCCACTCTTCCCAAAAAATTTCCCATATAAATTGTATACAGAGTCGGTTATTTCTTCTAGAAGTGACCGAAGAATTTAAAAGAGAGAAATACCTTCTAAAGAACCCACTATATAAATCCTAGTTCAAGTCGCAACAACAGATGGAACTTTCTTTGCTTTTTCCGTATTAAGAATCAGTTGATCGTTCTTGCGGATAACCTGAATATGAAGAACGCCTCCCTATCTTCTCATTCGTATTTCCTAAAAAATTTAAAGATGCTATATTTATCAAGTTTTTTATATATAATTTGATACAGTTTAACGAGAGTGCTTTTGAATTACGTGTCCCCTTAGTGATTGTCATTCCAAAAAGATTAGTTGGCAGTTACTTTTAATAAGCTTTCTTTAAAAAATTACCCTGTTGTTACACGGTACAAACGTCTTTTGTACTTAGTCTTTTATGAGTTTTGCTACAGTATGTTCGTTATTTAAGTTGATTAGTGAAGCTTAACTTTGTAATGTTTGTTCTTACTTCAGTTTTTGGCTGTTAATAAGTGGGTTAATTTTACCTTCTTTGGCCGATAATTCAATCCCTAATGGGGTGTTCATTTTTTTTCATTTAAGCAAAGGAAAATGTAAAGGTTGCCAGATGGACTATTGTCACACCTTGCATCGCTATGTACTGTCATGAGATAAATTAATAAATTCAAAGACAAGTCACTCAGGAAATGTTCAAGATATGTCGAAGTATTTCACCCGAAAGTATATTACAGACCATTCTGGGAAAATACCCTGACATTGATCCCTATAAATAAAGCTAATATATGCATTAATAACTCATTTCAACTGGCAATCAGGAGGGGGACTGTGAATGGTTCATTACCTTTGCAACTTATTCAGCTATCAAAAGTTTGGGGTCCATCCTTGGCCCAATTATGCCCCTCTGATCAGGTGAAGATGGGGTGAATGGCCATTATTTTGTAACTTGTTAGCTATCAAAACTTTGGGGCCCAGTCCCGGGGGGGGGGGGGAGCCCATTATGTACCTCTGTAATCTTCTCGAATACCTCCCACAGGATGAATATCGGATGCATAATAATTATATTAAGCAAACACAGGTAAAATTTTAAATAAATTTCAATAAGTTTACATTTAGAAAACAAACGTTTCAAAGTAAAAAGGAGAAACAAGATAACGTAATGGGACAAGAGTCGCGAGTTTGCGAATTTTTTATAGTGAAATAGTGGCTGATAAAAATAATCGGCAAATTTCTTCACTACATGGTAAGTGAAGGGAAAACATCTTGAAGGGTCCAGATATATAATGAAACAAAATCACAAAGGATGATATGGATGAAAAACAGGAGGCAGTAGATAAATAAGACGCCATATTTCCTACCATATATATCATCCAATAAATTTAAAGTGTGCCTCCCAGTGTGTATTATCCCACACAACATATAAAGTAGCTAGATATTGTCAAATATTAGTTTGCCTTTCTGTTTGTAGGCTTTAGGATATTTCACAAGAATAATAACTTCGTAAGTAGTATGTTCTTCACTTATTGAAATTACATATTTAATAATTTAATAATTGTGTCTGAAAAAAAAGTAGATTAAAGAAATACTTGAAGCTGTCAAACCCTGATATTGTCTTTTATAATTATACGCCATCAGTTCCCCCAATTCATTGGCGTAAATTTCTCATAATAAAATTCAGAACCATATGTCCCAATCCCGCGTACCCATATTTGTTGCGGAGCTGAGACGGTGAGCAGTATGCTGCTGTCGTGGTCATTTTGAGGTCATCCTGTCCTAAGATGTCTGGGAATTAGCGTGGGGTGTTACTGAGCACCATGGCTTGCTGTAGTGTTTGTAGAATCTCAGGTTAAAGAGTTGAAGAAGGAGGTTCTACTTTTCAGGGGAAAATAGGAGGCTGAAGTTCGATAGATGGGTTTGTGAGTGAGTGTGAGATGGTTGGAGCTGGTAAAAAAGAAAAGGTTACCAGCAGTGAGTTAGAAAGTGGGAGCCCCTTTTAAATGGCAAGTGGTTCACAATTCAGGAAGAAGGAAGAAGGAAAGTTAACAGAGAAGATTGAAGGTAGGAAATTGATTCTCTGTTCTCCAGGACGAGTGGGCTTCAGTGGTTAGTGAGTTTAAAGGTACCATTGACTCCCCTGTAAATCAAGGTATGAATATTTTATTGTGGGAGTCTTTTGTAACAGAGATAGGTAGGTCAGACAGAGGGTGTGCCTCCAGTAGCTGGTGTTAGGGACATAGTCAGCAGGTTGGAGAATATTATGTCAGGTATTGGAAACAAGCCCATTATCTGTCTTAGTGCTGGTGGAAAGACATCGGGAAAAAGGGAGGAGACAGGCATTGCTAGATAAGTACAGGTCAGCCAAAGAAATAGTCAGGTCTAAGGGAAGGATCTCAGTCATGTGTAGCAGCTTGCCCGAAGGGGAGTGGGCAATGGTTGGATATCTATGGCAATTGGTATAAATTGCTGGCTAGACAGGTACTGCAAGGAACTTGAAATCCCATTCATTGTAACTGGGACAATTTTTATGGCATTCATCTCTCTGTGACTGGAGTGGTTGCATTAGCCAATTCGATTTGAAGAGGTATTTGATGACTTGTCTATGACAAAATGATAGATTATAGACGTTGGCATTTGTGGGAAACAATCAAGCAGCAGTATTAGGGTTGAAAGCAGCAGATATTGTAGGATAAACCCGGTTTATATGTTTAAAAGAAAATTTTCAAAATATAGTTGCTAATAAGGCAAAGCAATTGTTCAACAAACAAAGGAGATAGTAGAAAGGTAAGAGTGACTAATTCCCTTAAGGTTTACTATACAAATAATAGGAGACTAAGAAATAAGAGGGAGAGCTAAGATTACTTTCAAGTGCAGGTAATATAGATTTATAGCTATAACAGAGATTGGTTCAACTTGAAAGATAGAGAAATGCCTTCTGATTGCAACATAAAAGGGTGATAAACTATTCCATACTGATAGATAAGGGAAGGGTGGTGAAGTGGCAATGTATGTAAAGATCATTTAAATTGGTGAGTTAGACAATATGTGAGATTAGAAACATTGGACACAGAATCTGTTTGGCTGCAGTTTTTCGAAAGGTCGTGAAAAATTAATTTTGGGGTGTGATTTATTGGCCCCCAAATTTTGATATGGAGTGTGGTTGGGTGCTATGGGACGAAATTCATAGACGTCTAGATGTGAAAATGTTGTGTAATGGGAGATTTTAACTTTAGACAAATTGTTTGGAACAATGTGACAGGAAATCTTGAGTCTAGTGACTTTCTTTATACGGTTCAGGATGCTTTATAAAACAGTTTGTGAAGAACCAATTAGAGGAATCAACCTGATTGACTTGGTTCTTTTTAAGAAAGAATCACGAGTTAACAAATTTTTAGGTTAAATGACTAGCTTGGAAAAAACAATCACAAATCACTAAGTTTCAATATATCTTTTATTACCCAGATGACAGCAATCAAATCGTTGTCCCAGACTTCTGCTTGGCCCACTTCAAGGGCTGTGAAATTTCCCATGTGGGTAAATTGGGATGACCTGACTATGGGTCAGGTATGTGGTGTTGGTTGCAAATGTGACGTGTTTAGAGCATATTGCTAGCTGCCCAGAGAACTTTTGTTCTGAGAAGGGAAATTAATTCTAAAAAAAATGATCCCAAATGGATAAACAATAGATAAAAACATCTCACTGGCAAAAGAGAGGCAGATACAGTCTTATAAAAGAGGGATGGCCAGTTAAAAAATCAATATATTCAATTAAAGAGAAAAATAAAAAAAAAGGAATAAGAAAAAAAAAAAGAATTATGAGACTAAAGAGCAAGGGATTCGAAGGCTAACCCAAAAGGGTTCTTTCAGGTATACAGAAGAAAAATTAGGGGAAAAATAGGCCCACTAAAGAGTAACTCAGGTCAGATTCACCTACAGTGATAAGAAAATGTTGAGCTTTTTTAACACTTACTTCCTCTCAGCTTTTATTCATGAAGATACTAGCAAATTTCCAGAAATAATAAATTATGTAGAAGAGGATGATAAACAAACTATGCACGATCAGGGTAACTAGTGACATGGTCTCAGACAAACAGAGAATTAAAAGCTAAGAAATCCCTAGGCCCTGATGAAATGTTTTTCAAGGTTTTTAAAGGAATGTAAAGAGGAACTTAGCATACCTTTGGCTATTTTTTTCAATTTATCACTAATACTGGGATAGTACCAGACAAGTGGAAAATGGCAAATGTAATCCATATTTACAAGACAGGTGACAGGTCCCTAGGTTCGAACTATAAACCAATAAGCCTTACCCCCAAAGTGGGAAAATTTATGAAAACAATAATTTTCCGAGGCAATTTGTAGCTATCGTGAAAGGCATAATTTGATTAATGAATCTCGGCCGGTTTTACAAAGGGGGTGTTCCAGTCCTAGAAATTTTCTAACTTTTTTCACTAGGGTATTTTAGGAGATAGATCATGGTATTGTAATGTATTGTCTATATGGACTTCAGTAAGGTTTTCAAAAAAGTTCCACATCGAGGCTATTGAGGAAACTTAAGGACATGGAACAGGAGAGGAAATTTTTTCCGGGTAGAGGCATGGGTTGACAAATGGGCAGCAGATAGTTTGCATAAATGGGGAGAAAACAGAAACAGGGCATGTTACAAACGTTGCTCCACAAGGATCAGGTTGGGCCCCTTGTTTTTCAAAATTTACATAAAAAGACATTGATTAGGGAAATAAATAGTGAATAAGCAAATTTGCTGATAAACACAAAATAGGCCGAACAATTCACTTAACGAGGACATTAGAGCATTCCCGGATGATTTGAATGGAGTGATGCAATGGTCGGAGAAGTGGCAGATGCAGTTTAATATAGACAAATGCAAAGTTCTAAATGTTGGAGAGGAAATAACCATGCCACATATAAGCTAAATAATGTAGATCTTAATATTACAGATTGCGAAAAAGATTTAGTTCTGGTTAGCAGTAATCTGAACAAGAAACAGAGCATAAGTGTTTTCAATATAAGTTAAAAGAATCCTTGGCTTCATATCAAGAAGTATAAATAATAGAAGTCCTCATGTTGTTCTTCAACTCGGTATATCTTTGGTTAGGCCTCATTTAGATTATGCTGCACAGTTTTGGCCACGTACTACAGAACAGCTATAAAAAGCACTGGAAAACGTTTCGATGGAAAATGACAAAGTTCATCACATGTATCAGAAATCTTCTCTATGAGGATAGACTGAGATCCCTGAATCTGCACTCTCTAGAAAGGTGTAGAATTTGGGAGGATATGACTGAGGTGTATAAATGGAAAACAGGAATTAATAAAGTGGATGTAAATAGTGTGCTAAAAATATCTAACATGGACAGGACCTCGTAGCATGGTTTAAATTGGAAAAATTCAGATTCAGCCGGAAGGTATAGGAAATCACTGTTTGGTAATAGAGTTGTGGATGAGTGGAACAAAACTCCTGAGTTCCGTTATAGAAGCTAAGGACATTGTGTATTTTAAAAAATAGATTAAATAAATACATGAGTGATGTGGGGTAGGTGAGTTGGCATGACTAGCTTGCCTTACTGGGGCGATGCTGGTGTACTCCTTAAGTGGGGTGACTGACCTGACTAGGTCTAGGGATTGGCTTATGCCAGTGGGAGAATTGGACAATGCCTCGCATAGGCCTGTTAGGCCTATGCAAGTCATTTTTTCCCCAGTTCTTAAGACGGGCAGAACATTATGGAAGGATGCTGTGGTGGTGGTTGTAAATTGCTGGGGTAGGAATTGCAGAGTTTATAAGGTAGCTGAGGATGAAAAGGGTTTGTGAGCATATGTGTTTCCTTGTTTCTTCGAGGCTAGATTTCCTGCTGTCGATACTACAATGTTCTCACTCTCTCTCTCTCTCCTTCGCTGGCATCTTCTTACCCTAAAAATCACAGTGTTCCTGTTTTTTTCAAATTATGTCTCATTAATGGACCTCATAAACTAGTTTTGTTGAGAATCCTCTTCCCTACACTTGTATCTTAAGCCAATTGACGCTTTTTTCCCCCCAATATCCCAGTCTCGAAAATTTGTCTGCTGTGACACATCCTTCTTCCTTGCCTTTAAAACCCCTCCCTCACACCTTTAAACACATTTCGTTCTTCATCCTTTTAAGCTCATGAAATAATTAGTTTACCTTTACTTACTCCTCCCATTTCATTCCCCCTGTATCTCGGATCCGGGTCTAAAGATCTCTTTTTTGTGTTCCCATTCATTTCGCAATGTCTTTGTGACCATATCATGTTGGGAAAGGGTTTTTAGCACCATTCCCTCCTTTATCCCTCGCTGGGATGCTGATTGTCTTATTAACCCATCACCTTGTCTTTCGAGCAGCATATTAATCCTATTTCAGCACATCCCAATCTCTCTACCAGGTTCTGGTTCTTTGCCCAGCGCTTACAGCTCATACCTCCCCTTTTGTCTTCTGCAGATATCTTTTCCCCTTATATTACAAAAACTCATTTAGCTTATTCTCACTCTTGTTTCTTGTGCTCTTCAGCTTTCTGCAAATAATTCTTTCAGACCAGCTTTTCCTCGGTTTCCTTTCTTTGTGATAAAAAAACATCCATTTTTTTTCCTATCTTACAGTCTGTGATTTGTGTGTAGAGATGATTATGTGTGTGTTTTGTTCTCACCTAATAGTACACACACAATTTTTGGTTGCAAATGGTGATTCACACATTTAGCCTCTGTTTTTTGGTGTGTGTGTGTGTGTTGTGTGTGTGTGTGTTTGTGTGTGTGTATGTTTGTGTGTGTGTGTGTAACCGCCCCAATTGTGGTGCAAGGGTCCCAGACTCAGCCCTGGCCCTGCTCTTCAATGATCTCTACTAGGCCCTCCCTCTCTCTGCACCTGGCTTTATCATTCCTCGTCTTAAAGCTATGTATGTTTTGCTCCACACATCATTTGCTAGGATTTTCACTTCCTGATGACTATGCCCGAAGAATAATTCCTAACATCCCCCTGACTCGTCTGAGTCTTCGCTTCAATTGTGACCCCTTGTTTCTGTGTTTCCCCTCTCTGGACATCCTGTCTTGTCCACATTTCTATTACGCAGTATTTTGTATGTCGTTATCATATTTTTCCCCTGACCTTCTGTCCTCCAGTGTCGTCCCGGCCGATTTCCCTATACCTTTCTTCGTAAAGGGCATTCCCTGACTCCAAACTGGGCCCTTGTTGAAACCTTTGTATTTCCTAATTTCTTGAAGTGCTGACCAGGTGTGGGTCAAACTTGGGGTGTATACTCAGTATGGGCCTGATTTTATAAGTATACAGTGTGAAGAATTTAGACACTCATGCAACACATGGGAATTTTATTGAGAACGTTTCGACAACGTGGCTCGTCAGTCCCAAAACAAGTAGAAATGCGTAAGGAGAGGGAATTTGAGGTAATCAGTCCCTCAACTGGATCGAGGTGTTAGTCCCCTCCCCTCTTTTAGGATGATGGACTGAACACTCGATTCCAGGTTGAGGGATGATTCCCTCAATTTTCTCCTCTCCTTACCCTTTTCTACTTTGTATTGGACTGATGAAGCCAATGTGTGGCGAAACGTTTCTTCCTGATGATTCCCATGTGTTGCTTTAAGTGTCTCAATTCTTCAATTTGTCAGTTTTCTAAACCGTCATCACAGTATACAGTGTCTTGAATGATTCCTTACTAAGGTATCGGAATGCTATTCTCAGGTTTGCCAGGCGCCCATATGCTGCAGCAGTTGTCGGGTTGATGTATGCTTCAGGAGATATGCTCGGTGTTATGGTCACCCTTAGATATTTCACCTTGAGTAAGGTTTGTAGTCGTTGTCCACTTTGCTATACTCTGTCTGCAGCCCTTCTTGCCCTTCCCCATTTCTTCAGGGCTTTGCATTGGCAGGGTTTGAATTCGAGAAGCCAGTTGCGGACCATGTTCCAGCTGCCCAGGTCTCTTTGTAGTCCTGCCTGATCCTAATCTGATTTAATTCTCCTCATTAACTTCACATCATCTGCGAATAGGGACAATTCAGAGTCTATCCCTTCCATCATGTCATTCACATATATAAAAAATAGCACTGGTCCTAGGACTGACCCCTGTGGGACCCCGATCATCACAGCCGCCCACTGCGATACCTCATCACGTATCATGACTCATTGTTGCCTCCCTGTCAGGTATTCTCTGATCCATTGCAGTGCCCTTCCTATTATAAGTGACTGATCCTCAAGCTTCTGCACTAATCTCTTGTTAGGAACTGTTTCGAAGGCATTCCTGCAGTCGCAGTTCAGGAAAATGCAATCAACCCACCCCTCTCTCTCGTGCCTTACTTCTGTTACTTTGTCATAACAATCCAGAAGGTCTGTGACACAGGATTTGCCTTCCATGAATCTGTGCTGGTTGCCGTTTATTATCTTGTTCCACTCCGGGTGCTCCACCACTCTCCTCATGATAATCTTCTCCATGATTTTGCATACTATACACATCAGTGACACTGGTCTGTTGTTTTAGTGCTCGTTTCTGTCTCCTTTCTTAAATTTGGGGACTAAGTTTGCCGTCTTCCATACTCATGTAGTTGCCCAGGTTCAAGGGATGTGTTGAAGATTGTAGTTAGGGGAACACAGCATATCTGCTTTTCCTAAGGACTCATGGGGAGATATTATCTTTCACGTCGTTTTTTGAGGTGTCAAGGTCACTTAGCAGTTTCTGCACTCCTCATCAATTGTGTGTATGTCATCCAATACTTGTTGGTACATTCCCTCTTGGTGTTCCCCTTTGGTTTTAGTCTTCCCGAGCCCTTCGTATCTCTTCTTGATACTTCCTTAATATCATGTTGAGCTCCCCACATACCCCTTTATCGTTTCATGGGAGTTCCCCACCTTCGTTTTCCCCACCTGATCACCTGGTCTTTGACTGTTGTCTTCCTCCTAATGTGTCTATACAGCAGTTTCGAGTAGACTTGACTTTCGATTTTATGTTGTTTTCGTACTGTCGTTGGGCCCTCCCTTTTTCGTTTCTGGCACTTTGACTAATCCCCTTGTTTTCCAGGGTTCTTTGCTTTCTGTACTTTTTCCATTCTCTAGGCACTTAGTTTTTGCCTCCCCACACCTTCGGGTGAACCCAAAGGGTTTTGATTGATCTTCCATTATTTCTGTTGCCCTTAGGAACCAAACCTTTCCTTTGCTTCCTTTTCATTTTGTTGTTTATGAATTCCATCATCTCATTTACTGACGTTCCTGCGTTCTCTGTCCCACTGAACCTCCCGCAGGAAGTTCCTCATACCTGTGTGTTCCCCTTTTATAGTTTGGCTTTTCCCATTCATCAAGTTACCTCTCCACTTGTAACTCTACTATATTAAAAACACGAAACATGTGGATAAAATAGCTCCAAGGGGCCTCTATATGGGGATGTTCTCAATGTCAGAATGATCAGGGTGAACGCAAGGTCCCGTCTTGCTGGTTCATTCTCCTCTCTGTCTCTGGTAGTGTCCTTAACAGTTGGATGCATGTGCTTTTCCCGTACAATCCATCATCTTGGGGGTCTCCATGTTTCAGGACTCCCGTTTTGGGGTCCAGGTTTTCCAGTCGATCTCCCTGTGGTTGAAAAGCCCGTAACCAATAACTTTGCTATGCTCAAGTGGTGTCCACCACTGCTCTGTTTCTCTCTTCTATTCCTCTCTTGGCCTCCTGCAGTTCTGTGGGAATTATGAATCACTGCAATGACTACCTTCATGTTCCCAGACTGAAATGTACCTTCTATGTAATCCTTCCTCCAGTCTTGTCCATGCCTTCCATTTCCTCAAATCTCCATCGTTTTTTTATAAGCAGTGCAACCCTTCCTCCCCTCTGCTTCTTCTATCTTTCCTCAGGATCTGATATCCCGGTGGGAAGATTCCATTGTTATTGGTTCAGTGAGTTTCGTTTTTTAT
>NW_026510283.1:0-14126 GCF_026875155.1 Cherax quadricarinatus | reverse complement strand
AACCCCCCAACGTTGGTCTTATGCTCGGCAACAAACTTAAATCTTTTAAAACCGAGAAAGGGGTTTACTGGCCTTTTATCCCAGTGTCGAGGTTTGGGGAACTACCTCCCCCGTCTTGCTTTGGCCATACTCGTCTTACTCATGGATATTCAGGGAGAGGCGTCCTGCTCCTTCTTGAGAATTGCCAACTCCTTATCAGTCACCACTTTCTTTTGGACTGCCCATTTTATAAACGGCACGCAAATTTTACCTCTGTCGTCGTCTTCGCTCGCTGCTCTCTCTTTACCTTTCCTTTTTCCTGATGGACCTCCCTTTTCTCCAACTCTCTCATTGACTTTTTGAAAACAACTGACTTACTTTAAAAATTTCTGATCCTTCCCCCCTTTCTACTTCAATCTCTTGCTACCCTTACCCCGTACATCCCGCACTGCTGTTTTCTAAAACCTTTCTTATCCCCCTCCCCCCTTCTGCCATCAATACCCTCATTTCCCTTTTCCCTACCCTGCAGCCTGTATAGCCTTGGGGTTTAAAGCTCTTTTTTATTTAAAAAATAATATAATAATTTGTAAAATACGAATGAACTAGGATCAATCTTAAGTCTTATTCTAAGAAAATTCAAACTGGGAATCTAAGGGAGAACAAATATATGATCAATAGTCAGGGCTAGATCTTGGACGCCTGTTCACGCCACTGTTGACCCGTCTTTTCAGGTTGGATCATATGACCCCAAAACCATAACAAAAAATCGAACAATAAAATTTTATATTTTTCCCTAATTTTGTTTTTTTATATGAGTAAAAATTATAAAATAATAACTAAAAATATCAGTATAATAATAATAAAAAGTAAAAATCAAATAAATGGATAATTTTATTATTGACAGAAATAATATAATGTAAAATTCTATTTTAGCATAAAACGGGAATTTTCGCCTGAATATTTAATGATGATTTCTAGAAAAACGTTTTAAATTTTAAGGGATAACTACCCAATGGATTAAAAAAACCTGTTTGAGTTCCTTGATCCAAGGAGATGGTCTTTCCCATAATGATTATTTTTAGGGGTAGCAAATGAAAAGCTTGATCTCTGTTTCTTTAAATTGACAACAAAATTAAAGATGTGTTTGGTAAGCCAAATATCCGGGGTTGACTAAAAAAGGAATTAACCACAAAAACTTCGGTTTAAATTAAAAATTTTTTTGCCCAGAGATTTTATTTGATTCGTACAAGAGTTTTTAGTGACGGGAAAATGACCGATAATGAAGAGAAAAGCAACAGGGAGGTGTCTAGCCTGGGAGCTTGTCCCCTTCACACCTTCCCCCGTAAAACATAGTAAAGGGTGTGGTATTATGCTCAGCCTCAAAGCCCATGTACTCACCCTTCCCCTTTTAAAAACCAATTAAAAATTGGGTTTTATAAAAAAATCAAAAAAACCTTTAAAAAAATTTCCCTAAATTATTCTTTTAAAAAATTAAACAGAGATATTAAAAATTAATAGCCCATACCCAAAATTTTTACCCCTATTAAAAGGCATTTGCCCCCCAACAACCGCCCCGGAATTTTACCAAGTTCACCGGGGAGCCATCCCAACCAAACTCTAAAAACCCAACCCCACCCCCACCCCCTGGGTTTTCTTTTAGGCTTTGAGAGGATGGTGCCTCAATGTTGCACGAAAAATAGAGGCACAGGGGTTGCAAAAGGGTTTCCAGGGGGAAACTGTCGTTTTGAAAGACAACAGTCAAATAGATCTACAAAGTTGATAACCTTTAGTAAAACGGCCATTTAAGTGCAAAAGCGCCTCACGGTTTTTCTAATTTTTTTGAACTGACTTACACCTACTTTGTGTGTTTGGGGAAACCCGGCATGTGCTGTGAACTGTCCACGTCTTTGGGCATATTGTTCACACAGTTTTGGGACAGGAAGAGCTCAAATTTTGGTACTTGTTTAAAAAACATTTGAAGGATATTAGTTATGACTCTGTCAAGGAAAACTTTCTAAGACAATAACTTTTTACCTGTGAAAGACATTAACTTTTAAACCTGAGTTATAAACATGCTTTTGTAGTTTACAACAATGAAAGACAAACATAAATATTAGACACATGTGCAACTTTGGGTACTTTTTGGGGAAACGTTTTCCCACAAGTGGCTTCATCGTCCATAAAAAGGGGAAATCTTAAAGAACGGAGGAGAATGGTAGTCAGTCCCTAAACCCTTTGAGCGATTGTCATCCATAAATCTTGAAAAGAAATGGGATACATGCGGAAGGACTTAAAACCGTTGGTGGGAGAGGTGCAAGTCATAGCGGTGAAATTTTGTTCAATGGGGAAGGGTTTCTGCCCAAAAATTGGAAAAGCGAAGTTTTCCCCAAGTATTAAGACCCCAAGAAGTTGCGTGTCGACGGTTTGTAGATGAATTTCAGAAAACTGACATATTGTAAATTAGACACTGTCAACTCTTGGGTATCTTTTTGGGAAACTTTTGCCCACAGGGTTCCCAAAGTCCATACAAAGGGAAACTTGAAGAAAGGGGGAAAATGGGGTAATCCCCTTTCCCCCTTGATTGATGTGGTCAGTCAATAAATTTTGAAAAGAATGGCATACTGCATGAAGGAGCTTATAAACCGTTGTAGGAGGGGGTGCGCAGTCTAGGCGTGTAACATTTTTTCAATGGGGAAGTATGTCCCCAAAGAATTAGGCAACGAAGTTTTCCCAATTTAAGCCCCAAGAATTTGCAGTGCGACGGGTTTTGTAATAATGGTTCAAAGAACCGACTGTTGAAAATTAGACCGTGCAACTTTGGGGTATCTTTAGGGAAAAAAGTTTCCCACCCCGGGGCTTCATCAGCCATACAAAGGAGAATCGAAGAACAGAGGAGAAGGGGAATCGGGCCCTAAACCCTTTGATCATTGGTCACCCACAATTTGAAAAAATACGCAACGGGTAAAGGAGCTTATAGCCTTGGTAAGAGGTGCGCAGTAAAATGGGGGTCCATTTTTTCAATTGGAAGTAGGTCGTGCCCAAGATTCCCCTTTTGTATGGACTGATAAGCCACTGTGTGGCAAACTTTTCCCAAAAAGATACCCAAGAGTTGCAAGTGTCTAATTTACAACATGTCGTTCCCCTAAACCTTTCTTACAAACCTGTCAGACATTTGCAACTTTTTGGGGATCTTAATACTTGGGAATTCTTCGCTTCCCTAATTCTTGGCCCGCCCCTATTTCCACTTTGAACAAATGTACCCCCCTATGACGCGCACCCCCCTACAAACTTTTTATAACCCCTTTCTATGCACGTATCCATATTTTTTAAAATTTGATTGACTGACCACATAAATAAAGGGTTTGGGGGTGATTCCCATTCTCCCCCTGTTCTTCAAGATTCTCCTTTGTAGGGACGATGAAGCCATGTGTGGCGAAACTTTTCTCAAAAAGAACCCAAGAGTTGCCCATGTTTCTAATTTACAAATGAAGTTCTCTGAACCATTCTCTAAAAGATAAAACTTGTTTTGATTTGCTCGTGAAAAAAGATTGCATTTGAGGGTGGTGCAGAGCTGCAAGTGCAATAATTTGAGGTCGGGTTTCATTGTTTCCATGAAGATTTTTAGAACTGTTGTCTGCGCATACAAGAATATCTGATTGATCATATGCCTCAGATATTCGGGAGACTGCACTTAGAAAAAATTATGAGATTTCTCACAAACTTGTCTATAAAACAGAGAAACGGGTAACAAAAAAGGTCTAAAAGTTGGAAAACCAAAACAGTTATGGTCCAGCGTGAACCTGCTACTGTAACATTCCAAACATTTCCCAAAATCACAATCCAAATCGTGTGGCAAAACAGAAATCGATACGAAAAAAATTAAATGTCCCTTTGTAACAGAAAAGGCATGAGAGAGATCTAAAAGTTAGAAAGAGATAAAAAGAAACGGTTGTGCAGTTGGCCCCCCCACAAAAGTCATGTCCTCTTCCGTCAACAAAGGCACCAAAATCCTGTAATACCCCCTGATCCCCCGGTTTTAAAAAAATATCAGAATATATGCTAGCACAGAATGTTATCTGACAAAAAGATTTTTTTAGCTAGATTTTTTACTTATCGGGAGTCTAATAGGACTATATATAAATAATATTAATGAATAAATTTTTTAAAACGTAGCTGGGGAAAGGGGAAATGAAACCATGTGTACCTGTTAACAGCTCAAGGCAACTACCTATCTCTACCTATACATCAAATTTGCTGCCCGACCAGGTAGACTGCGGGTTTGCTTGCACCCCCCTGCTGTTTTCGACAGCACTTTTTACCAACATGGCGCTGAGTGTGGGAGGGGCATAAATACCATCGGTTTGAGCTGCTTCATGGGGCGATTTCACCCTCTTCATGCAGGATTTCTCCCCAAAAATCTTTTGGGGGACCTATGGATCCCGGACAAAGAGGTGTATGGGGGTTGCCCTGATGGGGCTTTCAAATCTTCGTCAAACGAATTCCCCGGCTTTTACGAGTCTTTTGGGGCGAGACCAAGACATGAGTCTTGACGCACCCAGCTGTGAAGGTGCATTTGATCGACGTATCTGCCACTTTTACGGGGTTAAGATTTGAAATGTCCCCTTTGAGGAGATGAGGCTGACATCAGGAGTGTTTTTGAGGGTATGGGGCCATACACTGGGACAACAGGGGAAGTGGGTGGCTGGGCTTTCATGGGGGCCCTCTGGGGGGGAACCTTTTCCCCGAAATGACCCGAGACATCCCATTCATCTTTCGTCATGTTGGAGGACTTCAGGGGCGCAAGTTATGGATCATACGCCAACATGATGTACACGAATATTGGGGCATACCCATTGGCGGCAGCGTGTTGAAACGAGGAGGCGCCGCACAAACTGGTGAAGCACCAGTTACCAGTGTGGTATGTTGTTAGAGCCCCACGCAAAAGCAAGGTCTTGGGGGCCCTTTTGGGGGTACGAGGTGGAGGATTCCAAAGAGGAGACTGACGGTGTGGGTAAGCTTTACATAAAAAGGAACTGTTACAGGCAAGGGGAAAAATACAGAATGCAAGTGCAGAAAGGGGGGCAGGCTCTCGAGGAAGAGCTTCAGGAAGTTTGAGGACTTGCGCCCCCTGCAGAAATGTTGTTCCGAGCTGGGGGAGGCCGGCATTGCCTGTAGAGGAATGAAAAGATAAAAAACCCAAAAGGGTTTGGGGGCCACTAGTAACATGGATTCGCCCGGTGGTGGGAAAGAAGCGTGGTGGGGTTGAGGTACATCGTGAGGGGAACCTCAGAAGGTAAATGGAGTGGAGGGCATCACGAGGAAGAGAGCGGGGGCGTCAGACTCAGATGATGTCCGGCGCCCCTCGATTTGGAGGAAGGAAAGCATTTTCGAGGTGTCAAGATAGAGGATTGAAAAAGGGGGGGGGTTGATGGTGGAAGCCTTTTGGGCTCTGGTGAGGAGGCTCTGGGATGAATGAAGAGAGGAGGAAGGTTGGAAAAAATAAAAAGACCTTAGGGGTATGATGTGAAAAATAAAAGGCCGTGTAATAGTGTGAAAAGGGGGTGGTTTTGAATGTTTGTGTAAATTGGGGGGATGTAGTGTTCCTCAAAAACCAATTTCAAGGAGGAAGAAGTCGAGGGGGGGGGTTTCAGGGCATGATTCTGCCCTCTGACATCTGAAAGGTGGTGTGGGTGTATTGTCAGGGGGGCGAGCCCCTTTTTGTTGCAAGAAGTGGGGGGGGGGGGGGAGAGTATTGCACGTGACGGGGGGTTTGGGTGGGGCAAGGGATCCTTTGAAGTGTGTATGCCCAGCAGAAAAAGAAGTAATAAAAAGGGATTTTGTATTGAAAACAGTTTTTCTTACGTGGTTTACCCGTTGTGGGCCCGTTTGGGGGGACTGGAACTGCGTTTTGGAGGGCTGAGTAGAACCAAAAAGGGGCGGGGGGAGTGTCAGCGGCCTTTCGGAATTCTTGAGGGAATTTATTGTGGGTGTGGTTTGGGGAGGGGCGTGGGGGGTTTGAGCACACTTGTAAGAAGGGGTTCGTGGGTGGGTTTGGGTAGGCTGTATATTCCAAAGGGGTTTGGTTACATTTTTCCGTACAATAAAAATAGCTTATTTGGATCATCGGGGGTGAGCTGGTGGGGGGGGATCATAGCAGGTTACTAGGGATATTGGAAGTTAAATACAAGTGTGTTGGGGATGAGGGGGGATAGAGGGTTTGCAACGCTGTGGGGGGGCATGCAAGGGAAATGGGGTTTGAGGTGTGGTGATGTGGGGGGGAGGTGGGCTAAAGAAGGATAAGCAATATTTCGTAAGGGAAAAGGGGAAATACAATTCTTTAAAAAAAAAATGGGCTTGCCAAACTATTTGGGGATAGGGGTTCGAGGTTTTATGCGAGGGGGGGGGGGGGCGGCACTTATCCAAAAGGGTGATAATGGCAATAAAGGGAGGCTGTGTGGGTACAGGGTGAGGGTTCCAAGCAGTGTGGGGTCGGCGGGGGGGAAGAGGTGTTTTTGGGGGGATAGACCTTCATTGTGCGTATTGCAAGGGAAAAAACAAAGACAGCAGGCAAAGGCATTCCATGGTTGGAGGTTCAGAGTCGTAGGGGTACAGGGGGGGAAAATCTAAACTACGGAAAGGGAAGGGGGGATTTTCGATAAGGGAATGAGAAGTACTGGCAAGGAAAAGGGGGGGGATGATGGGTTTTAGAACAGGGTGTGGGGGTTTTGGGATTTAGTTGCGTAACAGTGAAAGGGGAACAGGGGGGGGAAATAACTGAGGGGGAAAAAGTGGGGGGTTTTAAATGGAATCAAAAGGGGAAAGCATCGGGAATTGATGGATTTCCCGCAGAGTTTTAAGCAGCATTTGGGGGGGTAATGAGGATTTTTTTTGGGTTTGGTTAATTTAAATTACAGAAGGGGAAAGGGACTTGGAGAAAGCAGGAACGGCTTCTTGTCTTGGTACTGAAAGGGTGGGGGCAAAACTTTTTGTTACTGGGCGATCTGTTGTTAGGCGGATTACAATTGTTTGCAAGGTTTGGGGGGCGGTTTAAGTGGTATGGTGCAGGGAGTATCGAAAACTCGTTTGGTTTGCCGGGAGGTCTATGGGGGGGGGCTGGGGTTTATTAGGGATTTTGTGGAGGCAAAAGGGGGGGGGGGGGGGGGGGGGGGGGAGGTTTGGTGGCACCGATTGGCAAGGGGCTACGGTAGAGTGGATTGGAAAGATTGAGAGCCTTTCGGGGGCGGGTTTTGGGGGGAAAAAATTGGGGTTGGGTCAGGCTTTTATCAAGGTGCCAAAGGGGAGAGTACAGGTTAAAGGTCGATTGGTGGGGAAAATTTAATGGGGAGGGGATTAGGGAGGGGTGCCTAGTCACAGTTATTGTTTGCATGCGTACAGGACCCCTTTTTTTAGATTTGGGGGAGCAGTGTATTTTAGGGAGAGGGTCCAGGGGGGGGGTTGCGGGGGGTTCGGCCCGTTTTTAAAAGGGTATGTAAGAGACAACGTTCTGACAGGGAGGGGGGTCATTTGGACACATTAGATGGGGTTGGGACAATTGTTCACAGGGGCAACTGATGGGTGAAATTTGACAAAACCATGGTCATGGGGGTTTGAGCTTGGGCGGGGAAGGGTTGAGTGGGGTAGTGAGTCGTGAGGAGGGAGGTGAATTCATTGAAAATTTGGGCTTATTTATGCAGGGCGATCAACTGGGGACGCATGGAAAACTCGTTAGGGTGGAGAAAGGTTCAGGGGGGGGGGACCCGGCGTGTTGGGTTTTAAAAGATGGGTTGGGGCGCGGGGGGGGGGGGGGGGGGGGGGGGTGTGGGTGGGGGGGGGGATAAAATTTACCCCTTTGGGGGCCCTTTTTAAAACAACAACAGTTTGGGTTGTGTCATCGCCCAACACAGGTGTGTGATTTCTTACTATATCCAATCGGGGGCAAACAGGGAGTTTTATGGCCCCTGTGTTTTAACTTTTCTCTTACATATGCAAGAAAATACCACCCTGTAGAAGCCATTTAAAATTGATTATATCTTTTTTTTTTGTTGTTGCAGAAGTACTTAAATTTTTATGTTCAATAAAACCCCAGAGATAAAGGGCCCGTGTTTTACACAACCAATTTATTGAACATAACTCATGGGCTACATGGTGGTGATCTGCGTAGACTACATAACAACATGGGCGTTTACTGAAACCTGAGAGGCTAGACTGATGATCCAGGCTTATCATAGGCATGCTTCAGGATTGAAGACTGTTTACGACTTTCGAAACTTCTTGGTGCCCTTCCTAAAGAAGATCTAGATAAACTAAGGTCTGCTCATCAATTTTGTGTCACTAAGATATTGAGGCTATTTCTGATGTGTATACCTACGAGATGCTATCAAAACCTCAAGTCTCAGTATATTAAACATACAAATGAAATCTTTTGCACGCTATCGCCTTGCTACTCGCTGCCTGCAGTATGATGAATCCTTAGAGAAATACTTTCAAGCACGAAGATTTTAGGTAAGGACTGTCAACTTCCAAGGCAGTGACAGCTGCTCAGTATAGTGAAGAGTCACCGGGATGCTTTCTCATCAGTGGCCTGCAATCACCAATAATAGGCAGCGTTTATTGGAGAATAAAAACTCTCGACTTAGCGCTGCCTGTGACCAGGCAAGGGCTCTAGATTCAGCCCAGAGAATTATGAAAAGTATACAGTACACTCAGCCTTTCCTCGAGTGGTAAGTGCTGCAATTCATGACAAGACTCTTGCAATGAAGTTATGTGGAACCTGCCTCAGTGACAGCAGCAGCAGGATATGGTTGTGTTTTTTTGTGGTTTTTCAAGACATCCACGTCCAAAGTGTCCTGCTCGTGAAGAATTGTGCCATAAAATGCCACAAGAAAGGTCACTTTGCTAAAGTATGTCTTTTTGCATGCATCAACAAGGAGCTAGTGCCTACACACATTCCACGTGATCATGCGACTCTAGCCAACAGTGACTTCTGTGGCTACTCCAAATTCACTGTCAAAGGCAGTTTGAAAACTATCATCAATGGAACAGAAGTTAGATGGTCTTATTGATAGTGGCAGACTCAGAGAGTTTCATTCAACCTTGACTTAGTTAATCGGCTCTCCTTGACTCTACATCACTCATCAGGTACCGTTTCCATGGATCAACATCCTCTCTCTATTCAGACCTTAGGGTTTGTAAGGTAAATCTCAGGGTTATAATGGGAAAGGAATATCAAGTGTACATTAGCTATTCTGCCAAATGGTGCTATGTTGTTATCCTTGGTCGGGACTTTCAGAAGCTGCATGGTAGTGTCACCTTACAATGGAGGTGAATGCCTCCTCTTGGTTGTTGTGGACTTAGCATTTTAAGGTAGACCACCAAAAGCTATTTGCAAATCTCTACGCGGATTGTCATCTATATCAGCTAGTCACGCCGCCGATTCTTATGAGGATGGATGTTCATTGAGAAAGAAACTCAGTCGGCTGCTGAAAGGAGGGGTTATTATAGAAACGAGTGATTCCCCTTGGCGTGCACAGGTTTGTTGTTGTTTAAAGGATGGTTATAGAAATGAGAATGGCTATCGATTTACCTGAGACAATCAACAAATTTACACTTCATGATGGTGTACCCTCTACCTCGAATGGACGATACAGTGGAACAAATTGCTCAGTACTATGTGTTTAGCACAATTGGATAACAGAGTGCCTCATCATCAAGTCTTTCCTATAAGGAATGAAGATAAAACCATACACAGCGTTTAAGGCTAGTGATGGCACTGTATCAGTTTTTACCAGAGTCCCTTTTGGAGTACCAATGGGGTAGCCTGCTTCCAACGAATTATGGATTAACTCATTCAGGAAGAGCAACTCATGGGTCTTACGCGTATTTAAGTAATGTTACCATTTGTGGCAAAACCCAGGAGGAACATAGGAACTTGATGCAAACTTGATAAGTTGTTGGAAGCCGCCAAGAAGAAAAATATCAGTTGCAATGAGGGGAAAAGTGCACTTTTTCAGCTAAAAGGGCTCTACCATTCCCTTGGTTATGTAGTGGAGGTGGACGGGTTCAATTTGTACCGTCCCTGAACGACTACGACCTCTACGGAACTTCCAATGCCTCAAGACAAAAAGTCACACCGAAGAAACTCTTGGTCTCTTTGCTTATTACTCACAATGGATTTACAACCTATTCAAGGGAAAGTCCGCCCATTGGTGCTACCACATTTCCTGTGACAAAGGAAAGCAGAAGCCGCTTCCATACTCTCTACAGGATATTGAAAACTTCAGTAGTTCAAGCCATTGAATGAGTCCCTTCCATTCGAAGTTGGAACGGATGCATCTGACATTGCCATTGCTGCAGTCTTATCTCAGGCAGGACGACCAGTAGCCTTCTTTTTCGAGAAACTTTTCAAGGATCAGAGAAAATGTCCTATGCTGCTGTAGGGAAAGGAAGCCAGGCCATCATAGAAGCAGTTCGCCACGGACGGCATTTTTTAACTGGTAGACATTTCACATAAGGGATGACCAACGGTCCGTGATGTATATGTCTTCGCACAAGAGCACACAAAGTAGGATAAAGAATGACAAGATATTACGATGGAGGATGGAACTATCGTGTTATGACTTTGATATTCTGTACCGTCCGGGTCAAGAGAACATCTCACCTGTGCATTCTCTAGGTCCCACTGTGGAGCAGCTTGTCATGATTTGCAATCACTCTCAGCTCTCCACAAGGCTTTGTCTCACCCAGGGAGTTACACGCCTGTACATTTTAGTCAAAAATCAAAAGACATACAGGCCCTACTCAGTGGAGATGTGCCGACAAGTGATCAGGGGGGAGCATGCAGAGTATGTGCAGAGTGCAAGCCAAACTTTCAATCAGCCAGAGAAGACTCATCTCATTTAAAATCCCACCCTGCTTTAGAAAGTTTGATATAGATTCAAAGGACCTCTACCAAGCACAAACTCAGAATAGGTATTTTTCCTTAAACATAGTAGTTGGATTTAATCAAGGTTTCTTTGTATTCCCCTGTGCAAAATATGGCTGCTTCAACTGTTATAGTTGTATCTTTCTCAGTTGTTCTCTATTTTTGGTATGCCAAGCCTTATATCCATTCAGACAGGGGATCCTCGTACATGAGTAAAACCTTCAGGAGGTTATTTGGCTAGCAAAGGTATTGCCTGTTTACAGCAGATACAACAAGATACAACCTCAAGGCAATGCGTCAAGTGGAGCGTCAATGGTACTGTATGGAAGGCAGTTACAAGACATGAAGTCGCGCAATCTACCTGTTCAACACTTGGCAAACTGTCCTACTGATGCTCTTCACTCTATTTAGATCACTGCTGTGACACAGCTACTAATGCAAACCCTCATGAAAGACTCATTCAACTATTCACGTCGTTCCTATTCGGAGCCTCCGTTTGCCACTTGGTTATGTCATTCTGGACCCGTTCTCATGAAGGATGTCACCGTAGGATGGAAAAGGACGGATCCTTTAGTGGAAGGGTAGAGCTCCTGCAAGCTAATCCACATTACGCCCACATTCGCTACCAAAATGGTGAAGAGATACAGTAGCTACAAGACATTTAGCCCCGGTTGAATCCTATTAGTGGGAATCTCAAGATACACCACTAGAATGGTGAAAGATTGCTACGTTATCCTCCTGGAAAGCCCCTTGAGACTACCCTATGGAAATTGAGGATTCTGCTCCAGCAGTTAATCAAAACCCTAGCTGGAAAAATAACGATCCTTTGAAGAGGTCAAGGGCTACGGAACGGTCGGGACGTGTACGTCGGCGACCCCCCACCTAACAGTTTGGGAGATTACTGATCTCTGATATTTTAGAAGGTGGAGGGGAGATTGTGTGATACTGGTCCTGTGGGGAGCAGCAGCACGGATAAATACTGACACCACTCTTGGGGCCCTTAACAACACAACAGTTTGGTGTGTGATGGGCGCCAACACATGGTGTGTGATTCTCTCCTTACTATATCCATTTTATCAGTGATGCAGATTACATGGTGAGTTTAAATGTGGATACTGTAGTTAGATAAACTTTTTCTTGGACATATGCAAGACATCACCTCCCTGTAGAAGCAATTATTAGATGTACTAGTCATTACTATTTGTTGTTGCAGAAAGTACTTGAAGATTTATGTTCAATAAAGCTAGAGGATAAGGCCTGTGTTTCTATCACACAGGGAGGGTTTTTAAATTCTTGTGGGGTTGAACTGTGATTGGATTTTCAAAGGGATGTGGTAAGTTACCTGTATGTCGGGGGCGGCGGGCGATTGCTGGACTTAAAGCGGAAAGGGTCAATGGTCTCATTTAAAAGGGAGGTGATGAGGGAAAGGTTGTGGGTGGGGGGGGTTGGCAGAATCACAACAGATTTTCACCGGATGTATACAGGAAGTTGTGTTGCATTGAGTGTGAAACTGTTTTGAGGGGCTATGGCGTGGGATCGATGAGCCGGCAAAGGTCAAATAGGGTAGGTTGTTGTAGAATGTTCAGCCGGAGGGGTTGTAGACCTGTAGAGGGAATTTTTCCGATGTATGCATGGGGAAGTATATGGAATAGGTTACGTAGGATGAGGTTGCAACCTCGTGTTCAGGATGTAATGTGTCGTTTTCTTCACGGCATTTTACCATCGGGTGTGGTTCTACGGGATAGACGAGTGGTTGATGGGGGGGGGGTGCGAGATATGTGGTGGCGAGGAGTCGGCGTTTCATGAATATTTTTGTGACAGACTGAGAAGTGTCAAGAGGTGGTTAAATAGGGTGATATATAGGATAGGAGGTCAAGGAATTTCTGTATTGAGGGCATTAAGTCTCGACGTTGGGGGTTGGGATGAAAGTGTCATCAGAGCTGTGGGGTACATTATGGTAGATTATATATATATAGTGTGGGGAATGTGTGGGAAACAGGTTAGTGAGGTGAAGAGGAGGGTGTTAGCAGTAACGTTCTATAAAATGTTATGTAGAAATAAGGAAATTTATGGGAGGAGGTGGGAGAGGGATTTTTCAGAGGGATATAGGCAACTTACGTTACAGGTTCTATTAGACTTGTAATATACGATGGAGGGGAGGGTACGACTGGAAAGTGTTGCTGGGGTAGGGAAGTCATGGGTGAAAACAGAGGCGCCTCCCTGGTTATGGATGACAACAAATGTTTGCGTGTGTGTTGGATGAGTGATGCGTGAGTGAATAATGCACCTTATTAGAAAATTACTCCTTTGAAGTGTATTTCTTTCACCAGGTTGAGGTGTCATTAGATGTGTATCTTAACCTGGTTGAAGTGTCAATGTGTAAGACTTGGCCATGTTTCCCTTACATTAATATTTCTTATTAAATGTTATGTGTCTTTGGTGTTACTGTTTCACCAATACTTATATAATTACCACTTGGGTTTATTCATATGTCAAGTTAGGATGTACGTCTACAAGCTGGTGATAACGGTCATATTATTTCCGGGTGAGGGGGGTAATTAATGTGTAATAAGTTTGTCATTAACGGTAATACCAATTTTAGTTAGTAGTTGTATACATGTGTTTTGATATGTAATGTTCAAATTGTGTTAAACTTATTTAAGGTATTGTGATTTTGGTAGTCCTGTACCATCCATGTTGTAAATTCTCTTTCCTCAAGTGACATGTGTCAAGATATTCCTAAATTGAGGATAATTAATGTCATGATTATTCAGATTGGTGATGGGGTTAGTTTTCAGTGTGTGTGTGTGAGTGGGAGGAGGGATGATGGGTCACCTGTGTTGCATCACAGGTTTCTTAATAATGCATTTGTAGGTCTTGTGTATTTTGTTGCGAGTTGTACTATGGGTGATTGTCATTAAGCTTGGTCAATTATTATTGTGTTGAGGTTGTAATTTAGGAGTTATATTTATAGCCATTTTGTGGCCTTTATTATTATCCCTTTATTCATTCTTGAATTGTGATATGTTTTAAAAACTTGTAAATAGCATGTCAGGTGTGGCCTGGATTGTTATGTGTTGATATATTGTGTTGTTGATGTTATTCTTGTTCAAGTCATTTTTAATTTTAAGTAGCAGGAGAATGTACATTGTATTCATTGGTGGGGGGGGGAGGTGTAAGCACTACTGAGTAAGTTCCATTTTATGAAAACCCTTTTGTACTTGTG
>NW_026510282.1:0-13596 GCF_026875155.1 Cherax quadricarinatus | reverse complement strand
GTTGTGACGTGTTGTCAGGGGGACAGTGTTGTCAGTGAGGACAGTGTTGTCAGGGAGGACAGTGTTGTCTGTGTGGACAGTGTTGCTAGTGATGACAGTGTTGTCAGGGTGGGCAGTGTTGTCAGTATGGACAGTGTTGCCAGTGATTTCAGTGTTGTCAGGGTGGACAGTGTTGCCAGTGAGAACAGTGTTATCACTGTGTACAGTGTTGCTAGTTAGGACAGTGTTGTCAGTGTGGACAGTTTTGCTAGTTATGACAGTGTTGTCAGGGTGGACAGTGTTGTCAGTGTGGACAGGGTTGCTAGTGATGACAGTGTTGTCAGGGTGGACAGTGTTGCTTGTGATGACAGTGTAGTAATGGTGGAAAGTGTTGCAAGTTAGGGCAGTGTTGTCAGTGAGGACAGTGTTGCCAGTGAGAACTGTGTTGTAAGGGTGGAAAGTGTTGCAAGTTAGGGCAGTGTTGTCAGTGAGGACAGTGTTGCCAGTGAGAACTGTGTTGTAAGGGCTGAAAGTGTTGCAAGTTAGGGCAGTGTTGTCAGTGAGGACAGTGTTGTCAGTGAGAACAGTGTTGCCAGGGTGGAAAGTGTTGCCATTAAAGAGAGTGTTCTTAGTGAGGACAGTGTTGCCAGTGAGAACAGTGTTGTCTGGGTGGAAAGTGCTGCCAGTTAGGACAGGGTTGTTAGGGTGGACAGTGTTGGCAACGAGGACAGTGTTGTCTAGGTGGACAGTGTTGCCAGTGAGGTAAGTGTTGTCAGGGTGGACAGTGTTGTCAGCGTGTACAGTGTTGCCAGTGTTGACAGTGTTGCAATTGTGGACAGTGTTTTCTAGGTGGACAATGTTGCCAGTGTTGACATCTTTTTCTAGGTTGACAGTGTTGCCAGTGAGGAGAGCGTTTTCAGTGTGGACAGTGTTGCCAGTGTTGACAGTGTTGTCTAGGTGGACAGTGTTGCCAGTGAGGAAAGTGTTGTCAGGGTGGACAGTGTTGCCAGTGTTGACAGTGTTGCAAGTGTGGACAGTGTTGTCTAGGTGGACAGTGTTGCCAGTGAGGAAAGTGTTGTCAGGGTGGACAGTGTTGCCAGTGTTGACAGTGTTGCAAGTGTGGACAGTGTTGTCTAGGTGGACAAGGTTGCCAGTGAGGATAGTGTTGTCGATATGGACAGTGTTGTCAGTGTGGACAGTGTTGCCAGAGTGGACAGTGTTGTCAGTGTGGACAGTGTTGTTAGTTAGGACAATGTTGTCAAAATGGACAGTGTTACCAGTGTGGACACTGTTGTCGATGTGGACAGTGTTGTCAGTGTGGGCAGTTTTGCCAGTGAGGACAGTGTTGTCTAGGTGGGCAGTGTTGCCAGTGAGGACAGTGTTGTCAGTGTGGACAGTGTTGCCAGTGAGGACAGTGTTGAACGTGTGGATAGTGTTGCCAGTGAGGACATTGTTGTCGTGGTTGACAGTGTTTACAGTGATGACAGTGTTGCCAGTGAGGACAGTGTTGAATGTGTGGACAGTGTTGCCAGTGAGGACATTGTTGTCTAGGTTGACAGTGTTACCAGTGAATACAGTGTTGTCAAGGTGGACAGTGTTGTCAGTGAGGACAGTGTTGTCAGTGAGGACAGTGTTGTCAGGGAGAACAGTGTTGTCAGTGTGTACAGTGTTGCTAGTGATGACAGTGTTGCAAGTGTGGACAGTGATGTCTAAGTGGACAGTGTTGCCAGAGAGGACAGTGTTCTCAGGGTGGACAGTGTTGCCAGTGTTGAAAGTGTGGACAGTGTTGTCTAGGCGGGCAGTGTTTCCAGTGAGGGCAGTGTTCTCAGGGTGAACAGTGTTGCCAGTGTTGACAGTGTTGCAAGTGTGGACAGTGTTGTCTAAGTGGACAGTGTTGCCAGGGAGGACAGTGTTCTCAGGGTGGACAGTGTTGCCAGTGTTGACAGTGTTGCAAGTGTGGACAGTGTTGTCTAATTGGACAGTGTTGCCAGGGAGGACAGTGTTCTCAGGGTGGACAGTGTTGCCAGTGTTGACAGTGTTGCAAGTGTGGATAGTGTTGTCTAGGTGGGCAGTGTTGCCAGTGAGGACAGTGTTCTCAGGGTGGACAGTGTTGCCAGTGTTGGCAGTGTTGCCAGTGTTGGCAGTGTTGCCAGTGTTGACAGTGTTGTCGATGTGGACAGTGTTGTCAGTGTGGACAGTGTTGTCTAGGTGGGCAGTGTTGCCAGTGAGGACAGTGTTGTCAAGGTGGACAGTGTTGTCAGTGAGGACAGTGTTTTCAGTGAGGACAGTGTTGCCAGTGAGAACAGTGTTGTCAGTGTGTACAGTGTTGCTAGTGATGACAGTGTTACCAGTGTGGACAGTGTTGCTAGTGATGATAGTGTTGTCTAGGTGGACAGTGTTGCCAGTGAGGAAAGTGTTGTCAGGTTGGAAAGTGTTGCTGGTGATGACAGTGTTATCAGTGTGGACAGTGTTGCTAGTGATGACAGTGTTGCCTAGGTGGACAGTGTTGCCAGTTTTGACAGTGTTATCAGTGTGGACAGTGTTGCTAGTGATGATAGTGTTGTCTAGGTGGAGAGTGTTGCCAGTGAGGAAAGTGTTGTCAGTTTGGACAGTGTTGCTAGTGATGACAGTGTTATCAGTGTGGACAGTGTTGCTAGTGATGACAGTGTTGCCTAGGTGGACAGTGTTTCTAGTTTTGACAGTGTTATCAGTGTGGACAGTGTTGCCAGTGAGAACAGTGTTGTCAGGGTGGACAGTGTTGTCAGTGTGGACAGTGTTGCTAGTGATGACAGTGTTGTCAGGGTGTACAGTGTTGCTAGTGATGACAGTGCTGTCAGTGTGGAAAGTGTTGCTAGTGATGACAGGGTTGTCAGGGTGGATAGTGTTGCCAGTGAGGACAGTGTTGTCTAGGTGGACAGTGTTGCCAGTGAGGACAGTGTTGTCAGGGTGGACAGTGTTGCTAGTGATGACAATGTTGTCAGGGTGGACAGTGTTGCCAGTGAGGACAGTGTTGTCTAGGTGGACAGTGTTGGCAGTGAGGACAGTGTTGTCTGATTGGACAGTGTTGCCAGTGATGAGATTGTTGTCAGGGTGGACAGTGTTGTCTAGGTGGACAGTGTTGCCTGTGTGGACAGTGTTGTCAGGGTTGACAGTGTTGTTAGTGTGGATAGTGTTGTCAGTATAGACAGCCTGTACTGTCTGCACAGACAGCCCATGCTGTCTGCCAGCTTAGTTCATATTTCGCGCCATGATGGTGCTGCCACCTATAGGCCTTGCCACTTCAGTATGCCCAGACTTGCCTCTCCCTCACACACACAGCGGCCTAGCAGCAACACACAAGGCTACTCCTAGCTCTCTCTCGTGGGATGGCCCTGCCCGGGCCATGGGCACAAACACTCAAGCCTGTGTACCCACCACGACATTATCAATAAACAAAGAAGCCTCCGAAGAAGTTTATCATTTACTACCCGCTTGAAGAATACCAAATAATCCTGTTATAAATGGTCGCAGCAGTTGTTTGCCCGGAGAGAGGAAGGAGAGGTATGAAGTCATCTTCACTTCATCACCCTACACATGAAGCATCCGTCTCTCAACGAGTTATCCTGATGTCGTGTCTGCACGTTTGAGCATCCAGACACAGGTACAAGCGGGATCCTGCCGAAATTTGCCGAAATTCTTCGAGAATTGTAAGTGACCCCACGCTTCAGCGTCCCACGCTGTTTCTCAAGTCACGTGTTCAGCGTCACTTGTATGTTGCTGTTGTTGTTCAGCTCAGCACAGCTGTTTCAGCAAGCCAGACGTGAGTTTTGTGGTGATTTCTGCGTCCAGTGTGTTTCCCTGTGTTTGTGGGTGGGGGAGGAGGAATGGCTAGATGCTCCCTAGCCATACACTCATCCACGCTCCTCGCCACCACTCTACCATACACTCACCACTGCCCACTCCCTCTGCTGTGTTTTCTGCTGTTTTTCGTGTGAATTCATTGCCAGAACTGTGTATCCGAGTGCCTGAGGCCACTCGAAGCTACGTGGACCAGCATGCCACGTAGTTTCACGACACCACGTGGATGTGGGCGATGTCACGTGGATCTACAGCCACGTGAGTTACCAGATGTCCCAGGCCTCATGCTGCGGTCTGCTGCCCGCATCACATTAACGTCACCCACGATACTGCCCGACTTCATGACGTCACCAACGCTGCTGCCCGACTTCATGACGTCACGATGTCTGCTGACGTCACCTCACGATGTCTGCCTGACGTCACCTCGAGATGTCCGCTGACGTCACAGTGCTGCTGACGTCACCTCGCGACATCACGCCTGACATCACATGATGTCACCATCGAGTGTTCAGTAATTATTTCAGTATTGTCGAGAAGATTGAGAAAAGATATATGTCGTGTTAATTCCTCTCAGTCAGTGTTCTCACATTTTAGTATGTCTTAGTGTCAGTTGTTGTACAGCGGTGTGTGTAAAGTTTCCGTTGTGTCCAGTGAGGTCTGAGCCAGACCTGAGTAGCACCACTGTGTTAAGTCACCCGTGTGACCAGTGTGTTTGACAGCTGATTACTCAGCCCTGAGCGTACGAGCCCTCTTGTACAGAAAGCTTTTATACTCGTTGCTCGTGATGTTCTGCAGAATCGTACCTGCTACGATTCCCATCGAGATTTGTTTCACTTCACCTCCAGACCGTCAGAGTGCAGTTATATGTAGAGAAACAAGTCTGGGGACGCTTAGGCTAACCTCTGCTATAACTTCAACTGTCGAGAGAATGACACACTGTGTCAGCCTCGTGTCACAAGCTTCAGTGAGCAGCCTGCACAAAGATGATGTCACTTTGACTGCTAGCTCTCTCACTGCAGTCTGGTGTATGATGTTACGACTCCCAGATGTTTCGCCCAGTCGTCTCTGTCACGACTTGCTCCACAACTCGCTCCACGCTCGCCGGCAGTGACAGCCCAGCGACAGTACCAGTCGAGAAGTGTCCTCCTGAGTCGCTTGCCAGAAGTCCTGCCCAGTTGCCGAGTTTTGTCGACGCCTCACTCGAGGGCACCAGCATGTCGTGCCCCAGGTTGAGTGAAACCTGCAGCGACTCCTACGATGACTGCTTCACTGTTCCAGAGGAGACCGTACCCTATTACGTCACAGCTAAGCCGCAGCGATGTCTCCTGTGTTGCAGTATCTGTCCAGACGCAGGAAGGCGTGCAGTGATGCCAATCGACACTCACTGCCTTTGACTACGTTTAGCACACCCCACATGGTTTTTTTTCCCTCCCTGTAGGAAGTTTTTTTTTCCATGTCCATATGTATATATAAGTTTTTATTTTGTGCTCTGTGCCCTGTTCCTACGAGAGAGAGACCGAGTTTCTTTTACTACCAGTATTGTCGCGTCGGGACGACGCGCGGTAGGTGGCCGAGCGTATGTAGACAGCCTGTACTGTCTGCACAGACAGCCCATGCTGTCTGCCAGCTTAGTTCATATTTCGCGCCATGCTGGTGCTGCCACCTATAGGCCTTGCCACTTCAGTATGCCCAGACTTGCCTCTCCCTCACACACACAGCGGCCTAGCAGCAACACACAAGGCTACTCCTAGCTCTCTCTCGTGGGATGACCCTGCCCGGGCCATGGCCACAAACACACAAGCCTGTGTACCCACCACGACTTAACAATAAATTAAGAAGCCTCCGGAGAACGTATCATTTACTCCCCGCTACCAGAACACCAAATAATCCTTTTTATATCAGTGAGGATAGTGTTGTCAGTGAGAACAGTGTTGTCAGGGTGGACAGTGTTGCCAGTGTTGACAGTGTTGCAAGTGTGGACAGTGATGTCTATGTGGACAGTGTTGCCTGTGTTGACAGTGTTGCCAGTGAGGACAATGTTGTCAGTGTGGACAGTGTTGCCAGTGACGACAGTGTTGTCGATGTGTACAGTGTTGTCAGTGTGGACAGTGTTGCCAGTGTTGACAGTGTTGCCAGTGTTGTCGATGTGGATAGTATTATCAGTGTGGAAGGTGTTTCCAGAGTTGACAGTGTTGCAAGTGTGGACAGTGTTGTCTAGGAGGGCAGTGTTGCCAGTGAGCACAGTGTTGTCAGGTTGGACAGTGTTGTCAGTGTTGACAGTGTTGCCAGTTAGGACAGTGTTGCCAGTGAGGACAGTGTTGTCAAGGTGGACAGTGTTGTCTGCGTTGACAGTGCTGCAAGTGAGCACTGTTGTCAGGTGGACAGTGTTGTCAGTGTTGACAGTGTTGCCAGTTAGGACAGTGTTGTCTAGGTGGACAGTGTTGCCAGTGAGCACAGTGTTGCCAGTGAGCACAGTGTTGTCAGGTTGGACAGTGTTGTCAGTGTTGACAGTGTTGCCAGTTAGGACAGTGTTGTCTCGGTGGATAGTGTTGCCAGTGAGGACAGTGTTGCCTGTGGACAGTGTTGTAGATGTGGACAGTGTTGTCAGAGTGGACAGTGTTGTCAGTGTTGACAGTGTTGCGAGTGTGGACAGAGTTGTCTTGATGGACAGTGTTGCCAGTGAGGACAGTGTTGCCAGTGAGGACAGTGTAGACTGTGTGGAAAGTGTTGCCAGAGAGGACAGTGTTGTCTAGGTGGACAGTGTTGCCACTGAGGACAGTGTTATTTAGGTGGACAGTGTAGCCAGTGAGGACAGTGTTGCCTGTGGACAGTGTTGTAAATTTGGACAGTGTTGTCAGAGTGGAGAGTGTTGTCAGTGTTGACAGTGTTGCCAGTGTGGACAGAGTTATCTAGGTGGACAGTGTTGCCAGTGAGGACAGTGTTGCCAGTGAGGACAGTGTTGTCTAGGTGGAGAGTGCTTCCACTGAGGACAGCATTATTTAGGAGACAGTGTTGCCAGTGAGGACAGTGTTGTCTAGGTGGAGAGTGTTGCCAGTGACGACAGTGTTGTCAGGGTTGACAGTGTTGCCAGTGTGGACAGTGTTGTCAAGGTTGACAGTGTTGACAGTGAGGACAGTGTTGTCAGTGTGGACAGTGTTGCCAGTGAGGACAGTGTTGAATGTGTGGACAGTGTTGCCAGTGACGACAGTGTTGTCAGGGTTCACAGTGTTGCCAGTGTGGACAGTGTTGTCCAGGTTGACAGTGTTGACAGTGACAACAGTGTTGTCAGGGAGGAGAGTGTTGCCATTGAGGACAGTGTTGTCTAGGTGGACAGTGTTGCCAGTGACGACAGTGTTGTCAGGGTTCACAGTGTTGCCAGTGTGGACAGTGTTGTCCAGGTTGACAGTGTTGACAGTGACAACAGTGTTGTCAGGGAGGAGAGTGTTGCCATTGAGGACAGTGTTGTCTAGGTGGACAGTGTTGCAAGTGCGGACAGTGTTGTCAGTGTACACAGTGTTGCCAGTGTTGACAGTGTTGCCAGTTAGGACAGTGTTGTCAAGGTGGACTGTGTTGTCAGTGAGGACAGTGTTGTCAGTGAGGACAGTGTTGCCAGTGAGAACAGTGTTGTCAGTGTGTACAGTGTTGCTAGTGATGAGAATGTTATCAGTGTGGACAGTGTTGCTAGTGATGACAGTGTTGCCTAGGTGGACAGTGTTGCCAGTGAGGACAGTGTTATCAGTGTGGACAGTGTTGCTAGTGATGACATTGTTGTCTAGTTGGACAGTGTTGCCAGTGAATACAGTGTTGTCAAGGTGGACAGTGTTGCTAGTGATGACAGTGTTATCAGTGTGGACAGTGTTGCTAGTGATGACAGTGTTGCCTAGGTGGACAGTGTTGCCAGTGAGGACAGTGTTATCAGTGTGGACAGTGTTGCTAGTGATGACATTGTTGTCTAGTTGGACAGTGTTGCCAGTGAATACAGTGTTGTCAAGGTGGACAGTGTTGCTAGTGATGACAGTGTTATCAGTGTGGACAGTGTTGCTAGTGATGACAGTGTTGTATAGGTGGACAGTGTTGCCAGTGATGACAGTGTTGTCAAGGAGGAGAGTGTTGCTAGTGATGACAGTGTTATCAGTGTGGACAGTGTTGCTAGTGATGACAGTGTTGTCAAGGTGGACAGTGTTGCTAGTGATGACAGTGTTTTCAGGGTGGACAGTGTTGTCAGGCTGGACAGTGTTGCTAGTGATGACAGAGTTGTCAGGGTGGACAGTGTTTTTTAGGTGGACAGTGTTGCCAGTGAGGACAGTGTTGTCAGAGTGGACAGTGTTGCCAGTGATGACAGTGTTGTCAGGGTGGACAGTGTTGTCTAGGTGGACAGTGTTGCCAGTGATGACAGTGTTGTCAGGGTGGACAGTGTTGCCAGTGAGGACAGTGTTGTCTAGGTGGACAGTGTTGGCAGTGAGGACAGTGTTGTCTAGGTGGATAGTGTTGCCAGTGAGGAGAGTGTTGTCAGGGTGGACAGTGTTGTCAGGGCGGACAGTGGTGTCAGGGTGGACAGTGTTGCCATTGTGGACAGTGTTGAATGAGTGGACAGTGTTGTCAGTGTGAACAGTGTTGTGTAGGTGGACAGTGTTACCAGGGAGGACAGTGTTGTCATGGTGGACAGTGTTGTCAGTGAGGACAGTGTTGTCAGTGATGACAGTGTTGCCAGTGAGAGCAGTGTTGTCAGTATGGACAGTGTTGCCAGTGAGGACAGTGTTGTTAGGGTGGACAGTGTTGTCAGTGTACAGTGTTGCCAGTGAGGACAGTGTTGTCAGGGTGGATAGCGTTGGCAGTGAGGACTGTGTTGTCAGTGAGGACAGTGTTGCCAGTGAGAACAGTGTTGTCATTGTGGACAATGTTGCCAGTGAGGACAGTGTTGTCAGTGTGGACAGTTTTGTCAGTATGGACAGTGTTGCGAGTGAATTCAGTGTTGTCAGTGTGTACAGTTCTGCTAGTGAAGACAGTGTTGTCAGTGTGGACAGTGTTGCTAGTGATGACAGTGCTGTCAGCGTGGACAGTGTTGCTATTGATGACAGTGTTGTCAGTGTGGACAGTGTTGCAAGTGAGGGCAGTGTTTTCTAGGTGGACAGTGTTGCCAGAGAGGACAGTGGTGTCAGGGAGAACAGTGTTGTCACTGTGTACAGAGTTGTCAGTGTGAACAGTGTTGTCAGGGTGGAAAGTGTTGCAAGTTAGGACAGTGTTGTCAGTGAGGACAGTGTTGCCAGAAAGAACTGTGTTGTCAGGGTGGAGGAGAGGAGAGGAAGTGGCTGTTCCTCACCTTGCCCATGCTCGCCCTCCTCACGCTCACCCGTCTACCATACACCACTCACCACTGCCCACTCCCTCTGCTGTGTTTTCTGCTGTTTTTCGTATGAATTCATTGCCAGTGCTGTGTATCCGAGTGCCCGAGGCCACTCGAAGCTACGTGGATTACGACGTCACGTGGGTGTGGGCGATCATGTAGACCTACAAAGCCACGTGAGTTACCAGATGTCCCAGGCCTCATGCTGTGGTCTGCTGCCCGCATCACATCGACGCCACCCACGATGCTGCCCGACTTCATGACGTCACGATGTCTGCTGACGTCACCTCACGATGTCTGCTGACGTACCTCGAGATGTCTGCTGACGTCACCTCACGATGTCTGCACCTCGAGATGTCTGCTGACGTCACCTCACGATGTCTGCTGACGTCACCTCACGATGTCTGCCTGACGTCACCTCGAGATGCTGACGTCACACGATGTCTGCTGACGTCACGATGTCTGCTGACGTCACCTCACGATGTCTGCCTGACGTCACCTCGAGATGTCTGTTGACGTCACTGCTGCTGACGTCACCTTGCGACATCACGCCTGACATCACATGATGTCACATCGAGTGTTCTAGTAATTATTTCAGTATTGTCGAGAAGATTGAGAGAAAATATATGTCGTGTGTTAATTAATTCCTCTCAGTCAGTGTTCTCACATTTTAGTATGTCTTAGTCAGTTTTATGCGCAGAAAAGCATCATTTGCTAGTTAAGCCATGTTGTACCGTATGTACAGCGGTGTGTTTTTTAAAGTTCCGTGTGTCCAGTGAGGTCTGTGGTCAGACCCTTGAATTGTACCACTAAGTCACCCGCCTGACCAGTGTTTGACAGCTGATTTCTCAGCCCTGAGCGTATGAGCCCCCTTGTACAGAAAGCTTTTATGCTCGTCGCTCGTGATGTTCTGCAGAATCGTACCTGCTACGATTCCCATCGAGATTTGTTTCACTTCACCTCCAGACCTTCAGAGTGCAGTTATATGTAGAGAAACAAGTCTGGGGACGCTTAGACTAACCTCTGCTATAACTCCAGCTGTCGAGAGATGATACTCGTCAAGCCGCAGCCAGCCCTGTCGGCAGGCGCTGTGTCAGCCTCGTGTCACAAGCTTCAGTGAGCAGCCTGCACAAAGAAGATGTCACTTTGACTGCTAGCTCGCTCACTGCAGTCTGGTGTATGATGTTACGACTCCCAGATGTTTCGCCCAGTTCGTCTCTGCCACGACTCGCTCCACAACTCGCTCCACGATCGCCGGCAGTGACAGCCCAGCGACAGTACCAGTCGAGAAAGTGTCCTCCTGAGTCGCTTGTCAGAAGTCCTGCCCAGTGGCCGAGTTTTGTCGACGCCTTCCTCGAGGGCAAACCCGCATGTCGTGCCCCAGGTTGAGTGAAAACCTGCAGCGACTCCTACGATGTCTGCTTCACCGTTCCAGAGGAGACCGTACCCTGTTACGTCACAGCTCAGCCGCAGCGATGTCTCCCGTGTTGCAGTATCTGTCCAGACGCAGTAAGGCATGCAGTGATGCCCTTCGACGCTCACTGCCTATGACCACAACGATGTTTAGCAGCACACCTCAACGGTTTTTTTTCCTCCCCACCCTGTAGTATGTTTTTTTTTTTTTTTTTTTATTTTTTTTTTTTTTTTTTTTTTTTTTTTTTTTTGAGGTTCTTACTTTATTTGTTAAGTCGTGTGGGTACACAGCTGTGTGTTTGTGCCCATTAGGCCCGGGCAGGGCCATCCACGAGAGAGGGCTAGGAGTACTAGTGTCTACCTGCTAGGCCGCTGTGTGAGTGAGGTGAGGCAAGTCTGGGCATACTGAAGTGGCAAGGCCTATAGATGCAGCACATGAGTGCGCGAATATGAAACTAAGCTGGCGAGATCAGCATGGGCTGTCCTTGCAGACAGAACAGGCTGTCTACAGTCAGTGAGGACAGTGATGCTATAAAGAACTGTGTTGTCGGGAGGAAAGTGTTGCCAGTATGACAGTGTTGTCAGTGTGGATAATGTTGTCACGAGGAGGACGGTGGTTTGGAAGTGAGAACAGTGTTGTCAGGGTGGACAGTGATGCCAGTGAGGACAGTGTTGTCTGTGTTTGTCTAGGTGGACAGTGTTGAGAGTTGAGGGGAAAGTGTTTGCCATGTGGACAGTGATGCCAGTGTTTACAGTGTTGCAATTGTGGCAGTGTTGTCTAAGTGGACAGAGTTTCCAGTGTTAGACAGTGTTGTCCTAGGTGGACAGTGTTTCAGAGGAGTAAGAGTGTGTCATGGTGGACAGTGTTGGCCAGTGTTGACAGTGTTGCCGAGTTGACAGTTTTTATAGGAGAGGACCATTGTGGTGCCATTATGATAGGTGGTCAGGGTGGACAGTGTTTGTTAGTTTGGACCATTTTTGCCAGTGTTTACAGTGTTGCGAAGTTTTGGACTGTGTTTGCTAGGTGGCAGTGTTCAGTAGGACAGTGTTGTCAGGGTTGACAGTGTTTGTCAGTGTGGACAGTGTTGCCAGTGTTGAAAGTGTAACAGTGTGGACAATGTTGTCAGGTTGGACAGCGTTGTCCGTGTGGACAGTGTTGTGTAGTGGGCAGTGTTTTCAGTGAGACAGTGTTGTAAAGAGGACATTTTTGCCAGGGAGAACAGTGTTGTCAAGTGTGGTACAGTGTAGCTATTGTTGACAGGTTGCAGTGTGGACAGTGTTGTCTAAGTGGAACAGTGTGTCTAATGGACAGTGTTGTCAGAGTGGAAAGTGTTTGTCATGTGGCATTGGTTTGGCAGTGAGTGCAGGTTGTCAAGGTGGACAGTGTTGTCAGTGAGGACAGTGTTGTCAGTGAGGACAGTGTTGACAGTGTTGCAAGTGTGGACAGTGTTGTCTAAGTGGACAGTGTTGCCAGTTGGAAAGTGTTGTCTAGTGGGGCATGTTGTCAGTGAGGACAGTGTTGTCAAGGTGGACAATGTTGAAGTGAGGACAGTGTTGCCCATTGACTACATTTTCCCAGGGCAACAGTGTTGTCAGTGTGTACAGTGTTGCTAGTGTTGACAGTGTTGAAAGTGTGGACAGTGTTGTCTAAGTGGACAATGTTGTCAGTGTGGAGAGTGTTGTTAGGTGGGCAGTGTTGGCAGTGAAACTGTTGTAAAGTGGACGTGTTTCAGTGGGGACAGTGTTGTCAGTTAGGACAGTGTTTCAGTGTTAAACAGGTTGCGGGGGTGGACAGTGTTGTCAAAGGGGACAGGTTGCCAGGTAAAAAGGGTTTTTCTGGGGGGCAGTGTTGGCATGAGGCATGTTGTCAGTGTTGAAATTTTGTTAGGTGGACAGTGTTCCCATGTTGCCCTGTTGCCAGTTAGGACAGTGTTGTCAGGTGGACGGGTTTTGTCATAGGACGTGTTGCAGGGGGACAGTGTTGCCAGGAGAACGTTTGTCAGTGTGTACAGTGTTTATGATGACAGTGTTACAGTGTGGACAGTGTTCTAGTGATGACTTTTTCCCTAGGGGACAGTGTTGCCAGTGAGGACAGTTTTATCATTTTGACAGTGTTGCTAGTATGACATTGTTGTCTAGTTGGACAGTTTTTTGCCTGTGAATACGTGTTGCAAGGGTGGACATGTTGCTAGTTATGACAGTTTTTTCAGTGTGGCCCAGAGTTGCATGATGACAGTGTTGTCTGGGTGACATTTTCCCCATGATGACATGTTCTAAAGGAGGAGAGTGTTTAGTGATGACAGTTTTTTCAGTGTGGACATGTTGCTAGTGAGAAGGTTTCAAGGGGGACAGGTTGCTAGTGTGACAGTGTTTTCAGGTGGACATTTTTGTCGGTGGCAGTGTTGCAGTGAGACAGTGTTGTCAGGGGGGGACAGTTTTTTCTAGGGGATATTACAACCTAGGGATTTCAAAGGCTTTTTACCCGGGGTGAATGGGGCAAATAAAAACGTAAAAAAAGTTTGCTTTTTTTATCCTTCACCTTTATAACACAATTTGTACACTTGTACAGTGATAAATTAGTGACTCCACGAAAGCAAGGCGAAATAGAAGCCACTTTACCCGTGCTTTCAACCAGCTCTAAATGGGAATGACAAGGGCAGACGGGAAGAAGGGGGTTCCACATAACCTCTGCGATTGTCATCCCAAACCCTTCTATTGGCTAGAACCGGGCACTATTGAACGATGGGCCCCATCATCAACTCTTAGCAACCTGTTCGCGGGTTGGGGGAGATAGCCTGAAAATGGGGGTGTGCCAGGGCCCGAAAAATTTTACGTACTTTTTTGCACCCACACCCCCACCCCCGAAAGGCTCAGGATTACTGCCACCTCCCCATGGTAACCGTGCTGCCATGGCCACCAAAAATGGGACCGCCATCCCTCCCCCACCCAACCTTAGATAGAGCTCAGCTTTCCTATGCCCAAAAACCCAAAACCCCCTAAACTCAGAGTGAGACAGCAGTCAA
>NW_026510281.1:0-14844 GCF_026875155.1 Cherax quadricarinatus | reverse complement strand
CCTTATTTTCAACTTTAATCCCTAAAATTTCTACTATATATTCATAATCCTACTCCTCCCTGTGACCTATTGATTCTATGACATCTATACATGTTGTATTATTATTTTATCAAAAAGAAAGTGCTAAGCCACAAGGGCTATACAGCGCTGCAGGGTAGGGAAGGAAGCAAGGGTATCGGGCAGCAGAAGGGGGGAGGGATGATTAGGAGGTTACAGAAAACAGTGGGGCAGGGGACAGTGCGGGGAGAGGGTAGCAAGAGACTGAGGTAGAAAGAGCTGAAGGTCATCATCAGAGTTTGTGGAGTAAGTCAGTTGTTGTCAAAAAGTCAGTGAGAGAGTCCAGATGAAAGGTGGGTCCATCAGCGAGAGGGAAGGTAAGGTAAAGAGAGAGCAGCAGAGCGAAGACGACGTTGGAGGTAAATTCTGCGTGCTCGTTGATAAGTGGGCAGTTTAAGAGAATGTGGCTGACCGATAATGGAACCTGACAATTCTCACAGAGAGGAGCAGGGTGCCTCTCCATGAGATATCTATAAGTAAGACGAGTATGGCCAATGCGAAGGCGGGAGAGAGTAGCCTCCCAACCTCGACACTGGTGACAAGAAGACGGCCAGTAACCTATACTCGGTTTAATAGAACAAAGTTTGTTATTGAGCAGAGCAGACCAACATTGTTGCCAATGGGTGTGAAGGTGGGTAGCTATTTACAGCAAAAATAGTCTGGAAATGGAACATCTCTATATGAAACTGGTAGGTCATGTACTGCTGACTGCACAGCAGTGTCTGCCTGTTCATTGCCCTGTACGTCAACATGACCAGGGACCAAACAAAAAATATATCTTTATGCTTGGTAGAGATACAGCATAGCCAAAGTTGGATATGGAAAACTAGGGGGTGAGGTGTATCAAATTTCCGTATAGCTGTAGAGCACTAAGGGAGTATGAGACAACCACAAATGATGACACAGGCATAGATGTGATACGAATAAGTTCTGCAAGAATGGCATACAATTCAGAGGTAAAAATGCTAGCCGAAGATAGTAAATGCCCTCGCATGACGCTGTCCAGAAATACTGCTGCAAATCCGACACCGTCAGAAGATTTAGAGCCATCTGTGTACACGACAATGGCATGAGAATGAGAGTGGATGTGGTCAAGAAAAAGAGATGTGGGAAGCCACCATAGGCAGTTGGGCTTTCGAGCAAGGGAGTGAGAAAGAACAGACACGAATAGCTGGAACTTCCCATGCAGGTAGGGAAAAGCGAGATGCTACATGAACATATAAAGCAGTAATGAAGGAAAGACAAGAGCAAATGTAGGTGAAGAGAGAAGGGTTGGAGCAAACAGGGCAGTGAACAAACAAAGAATGTCTACTAATATCAATGACCATTCTATAAATGGAAGGATTGCGGAGATCGTGAGGAGCATACATAGTAGCGAAGGCAATGGGCATCATGGCGATCAGACAAGGATGGAACATTCGCTTCTGCATAGAGGCCCTCAACAGAGAAAGAGCGAAAAGCACCAAGGCATAAACATAATCCTTGGTGATGGATGGGGTTAAGGCTAGAGAGAGTAGCAGGAAAGGCAGCTGAATAGATCTGGTCACCATAATCGAGTTTCGATAAAATGAGGGCTGAATGTAGGCGAAGGAGAGTTCGACGATCATCTCCCCATGAAAGATGAGCAAGGTTTTTAAGAAGGTTCAGCTGGCTGTGACAAGTTGCCTTTAAAGAGGTAATGTGGGATTTCCAGGATAACCTACAGTCAAAGAGAAGGCCTAGAAACCTGACTGTATCACATTCAGAGATACGTGAGCCATAGAGGTTACAAAGGATGATCGGAGATGACAGAGCATCTAGTGAAAGTAATTTGGTGAGTTTTGGCACTGGAAAATTTAAACCCATGTGAGGTGGCCCAATTGGAAATGCGGTCGACCGCATGCTGGAGAGAAACTGTGATGAGCTGACAGTCAGCGCCTGCACAAGCAATAGCGAAGTCATCTAAATAGAGTGATGACCAAATATTGGATGGAAGAACAGAGGCCAAATCATTTATAGCAAGGAGTAAAAGTTTTGTGCTCAGAACACATCCCTGAGGGACACCTACAGCTTGGACAAAGTGCAGGGAGAGCACATTATTGACTCGAACATGGAAATGTCTGTCAGATAAAAAGTTCTTAAGGAAAGATGGTAGATTGCCTTGGAGGCCTAAGCAGTGGGCTTGGAACAAAATATTATACCTCCAAGTTGTGTCATATGCATTTCAAGGTCAAAAGATTTTGGCAATAACTGAGTGGTTATTTGCAAAGGCATTACGAACATACGTATCCAAATGTAGTAAGGGGTCTATGGTAGAACAGCCCTTATGAAAACCATGTTGACAAATGGAGAGACTGTTGTGTGTCTCTAAATACCACATTAAACATCTATTTACCAGACTTAAATAACAAAAAATTCACAATACCGCGACTGGAACGATACACAAATAACCCGCACATAGAAGAGAGGAGCTTACAATGACGTTTTGGTCCGACTTGGGCCATTTACAAGTCACACTAACCAGAAGTGGAGCAGGACGGCTATGTATAGGCAGGAAGAGGTAGTGGTGGTAGTACCAATAGTAGCAGTAGGGGCAGCAGTCGTAGTAAGTAGTGGCAGCAGTCGTAGTAGTAGTAGTAGTAGTAGTAGTAGTAGTAGTAGTAGTAGTAGTAGTAGTAGTAGTAGTGGGGAACTAAGGAGGAGGAGCAGCCCGTCAATATAAAGAAAGGGGAGCACTGCAAGGTAGCTAGGTGCCCATAGAGGAAGGGGCAAGTGCACAGAGGTGGGGGGGAAGGGGAAGTGATGAAATAAATAATGAATGAACAGAAACACGTGACAGAAGAAAGACAAAAAGGAAAGAGGAAAGGGGAAGGGAGAGAAGAAGAAATAATGAGTAATCAGGTTAAGTCACGGGTGTTCTGAAGTTTGGAGCATTTTACAATGTAGTGGGAGAGGAAGGCATCTACAGAGACGAAGCCAGGACTAAGATTCATACAAGGAAAGTTGTGTATTAGAGAGGATTCAACAAGACGACGATGTTAAAGTTGGAAGTTTGGAAGACAGTTTTAGCAGAAGACCAGTCTATAGGATGGCTGTGATCTCTGACGAGACAGAAAAGAGCATTGTTAGAGTCGGCAAGCCTAACACTATTTTTGTGCTCCCTAAGTCTGTCAGAGAGAGATCAGCCAGTTTCTCCAAAGTATTGAAGAGGACAGGAGGAGCAAGAAATAGAGTAGACACCAGGAACATCTGTAGAGGGGGGAGAGGTATGGATGAGATTAGTGCGAAGAGTGTTAGTCTGGCAGAAAGTAAGCTTGATGTCTTAGGGATGGAGAGAATTGTTGAGATTAGAAAGACTAGAAATGTAGGGAACTCTTCTGTCCTCGGTCTTCCCTGCATTTCCGGTCTTTCTAATCTTAACAATTCTCTCTGTCCCTTAGACATCAGCTTACTTTCTGCCAGCATAACACTCTTCGCACTAATCTCGTTCATACCTCTCTTCCCTCTACAGATGTTCTGGTGTCTACTCTATTTCTTGCTCCTCCTGTCCTCTTCAGTACTTTGGAGAAACTGGCTGATCTCTCTCTGACAGACTTAAGGAGCACAAAAATAGTGTTAAGCTTGCCAACACTAACAATGCTGTAAAGTAAAAGGACACAAGTGCAACTAATGTGACATTTATTGTGGCAACGTTTCGCTCTCCAGGAGCTTTATCAAGCCATTACAGTAATGGCTTGATAAAGCTCTGGAGAGCGAAACGTTGCCACAATAAATGTCACATTAGTTGCACTTGTGTCCTTTTACTTTACATATTGTCGGTAATTATACCAACTTTATTACTAACAATGCTCTTTTCTGTCATGTCAGAGATCAGAGCCATCCTATTAGACTGGCCTTCTGCTAAAACTGTCTTCCCTACTTCCAACTTTAACAGTCGCCGTCTTGTTGAATCCTCTCTAATACACAACTTTCCTTGAATGAATCTTAGTCCAGGCTTCGTCTCTGTAGATGCCTTCCTCTCCCACTACATTGTAAAATGCTCCAAACTTCAGAACACCTGTGATTTAACATGATTCCTCATTTTTTTCTTCTTCTCCTCCTTCCCGTTTCCTCTTTCCTTTTTTGTCTTCTTTTTGTCGCGTGTTTCTGTTCCTTCATTATTTATTTTATCACTTCCCCTTCGCCCCACTCTGTGCACTTGCTTCCTCTAGCTCCCTTGCAGTGCTCCCCTTTCTTTATATTTGACTGGCTCCTCCTCCTTAGTTCCTCAAACACTACCACTACTACTACTACAACCACTACTACTACTACTACTATTACTACTACCACACTACATCCTCCTGCCTATATATAGCCGTCTGCTCCATTTCTGGTTAGTGTGATTTGTAAATGGTCCAAGTTGGGACCAAAAACGTTGGCGTAGCTTCTCTCTTTTTTTATTCCAAACTGCACTGGTAAGAGCGATGGGATGATAGTGGGAGGTTTCATGTCCTGTAGTACCCGGTTTGCAGAAAGAGAGAACAATGGCAGATTTCCATAGATGTGGAAGAAACTATGTGACCAAATAAGATTGAAAAGGCGTAAGAGGACTGCAAGGGCTGACTGATGTAAATGTTGTAACAAACGAATATGAATGTCATAGGGCCCAGTTGTCGATGATTGGCTAGCCAAGAGTGTTGCCTCAAGTTCCTGAAGTGTAAAAGGCACATTATACTGTTCTTCTCTGAGAGAAGAAAAGTCCAAGGGTGCTAACTCTCTGGCAGGCTTTGAGGAAAGAAACGAGGGGCAGAGATGGAGCCCCAGAGAAATACAGACCAGATAATTGCAATTTCAATGGCAACATTTAGAGGGTTTGCTATATCAACACCAGCAACCTGCAAAACAGGAGCTGGGTCAGGAGAATATTTACCAATCAGTTCCAGACTGCACTCATAGAGGAAGCAGAGGTGATGGTGGAGACAATCTCGCCAACAAGTGCATTTAGCATCACGGATGACACAGCGAGCGATCACGCATTTCTGCATAAAATCAAGAAGTCTCTCTGTGGTTCTATTATACCGGTACCTGCCCCCACAGGGCATTTCAAACGTACTGCACAAGCACAAGCAGGAGACCACCAAGGCATGCATTTCTGAGAATGCTTGCCGAGGTTTGGGGTATAGAATGAGAAGCTGCAGTTAAAACTGAGGACGAGAAGAGGTGTAAAAGCTCATCAATTGAGGATGAAGAAGGAACCTTACTAAAAACAGTTAGTTGTGAGTAAAGGTCCCAATTTGCCCGATCAAATTGCCAGCTTGGGTTACGAAGAGGTGGTGAATATGAAGGGGAAGTAAGAATGATTGGAAAATGATCACTGTCATGTAAATCTGGGAGAAAAGACCAGGTGAAGTCTAGTGAAGTGGAGAAGAGCAGACCGAGAGATCAATGCAAGAGAGAGAATGAGTATGAGGATCAAAATGGGAGTGAATACCTGTATTTAAAACATTGAGGGGGTGGGAAGCAAGAAAAGCCTCTAGCTGAATGCCACGGGAATCACGTGAGACCCCAAGAGGAAATGATAGGCACTAAAAACTGCCAAGTAACAGAAGTGGTGGTGGTAATGATGAAACAAGAAAGGCGTATCCGGAATAGATAATGCTCGAGAAGGAGAGAGATACAAAGTGAATACCACCTATGCGGTGGATACGGGAAGCTGTGTAATGCAGCAAAGTACGGACAAATAGCTGAAAGACGGAATATCAGTGCGTAGAAGAAGGGCACTTTCATTAAAGGTCCCATCAGGAAAAGGATCCAAAGAATACAATAAATTATAGCCTTGAGATGGGATAGATAACAGCAGAGTGTAATTTTGGTTCTTGTAAGCAACAGGGAAAATGGAGAGCAATGTCTGAAGCTCACCCCAATTACCCCGAGGGCCGCGTATATTCCAGTGTTAATAGGCCATGATTGGCAATTATAACAATACTAGAAATCTGCAGGTAAGGGTACTTACGACTAGAGGGGTTAGAAAAGTCCACATGCAGTGGCAGCGGAAAACGTTCAAGCAGCAAGGAACAGTGCACTGTGAAGAAAGGAGTTGCTCAGATGGAGAAGAGGAAAGAGAAGAACAGGGTGGATCAGTGTCCATTGATGGTTTGGTCTCTGCAATATATTCAGAGATTGCTTCAAGTGTTTTGGAGTTCAGAGACGTCGTATGGGAGAAAATACTGGAGATGGAAGGAGGAGGAGTTGAGTAAGAGATCGGAACTGTAATGGACTGTACCAAGGTAGGGGGGGCAAAAGGGGTGGAGGGAACTGGAGAAGTGTAGGAGGAGACAGAAGAGTCAGAAACCTGGGAGGTGGCAGAAGAGGAAGAAACTTGGGAGGGGACAGGAGAGGAAGGCACAGTACGAGGAGAAGGATGAGCCTCCACACTTATAACAGAGCCAGTGAAAGGGGAAGACCCAGGCAGAGAGACCAGGAAGTGTAAAATGTGGAGGTTGATGAAGGCAAGGAGGGGTTTAAAGGAAATTTTTCGGACTTCTGAGAAGTAGAGGGACAATTGGGAGGTGTTTGTTATGGGGCTATAGGACCCAACATGTATTTATAAGTAACAGTTACTCTGGAATACTTAATTATATTGAATTGATGGGGACTCAGTTCTAAATGTCATAAGGGCTGATCAACCTCATGACCGAGAGGCAGCTGGGTCAGCCTATTTTTCTCAATATAATAGGTTATACTATAGACACATAAACACACAATTTAAATAAGTAGTTTATAAAGTTGTATTTCTTTTGTAAAAGTAAAATCAAGGTGTGGTAGAATTGTGGTAACTGGAGAATTGTGCTTGGCAAACAGTCTTTTGTTTTGGTGGGAGGAGCTTAGCTAGGCTTCTCTCTCCCTCCCTCTCACTCACTCACTCTCTCTGTGGCTGACCTTCAACCTGGCAGGATCTCTGGGTCCTCTTTTATCTTTTGGGGCATTATGTGTGCTCCAGGGGTGAGTTTTTTATATTTAAGTTGTGGCCACCATACCCAGGGTGACTAAAGTGTGTCAAAACACTGGTTAGCCCAGAGTTATGTCAAGAAGAGAGAAGGACAAAAGTTGTTGGAAAACACCATGTGGAGAACAGCTATGGAGTGTGTAGATCTTTGTTTTGAAAATGTGAGGCTGTAATTGTATATTCTGTACATATCTATTGAGAATACAGTTATATTTTTATAGTAGTAGTTTACATAACTGTGAAGAGGGCTGGTGAAAGGATATCAGAGACACTCAGGATGATCAGCCAAAATGAAAAGTATTACCCCTAGACAGATAAGGCCATTAAGTAAAAAGCTACCCACACTAGAACATATAGTGAGAACCTTACTATCAAAATAATAAGACCTACCAACGTAACAGTGTTGTACGAGGTCTTGTCAATACAGTGGACCCCCGCATAACGATCACCTCCCAATGCGACCAATTATGTAAGTGTATTTATGTAAGTGCATTTGTACGTGTATGTTTGAGGGTCTGAAATGGACTAATCTACTTCACAATATTCCTTATGGGAACAAATTCGGTCAGTTACTGGCACCTGAACATACTTCTGGAATGAAAAAAATATCGTTAACCGAGGGTCCACTGTACCAGGGTTTGTGAGGGAGAACACGAAGTGAGAACAGACTGAGGTGTTGAAGTAGGGACATCTGAGCCCAGGACAGTAAAAGAATTAGACACAGCAGTGACTATGGGACTGGCAACCGCAGAGGAGGCTGCAGAAGATGGGACCCCAGAAGTGGGGAGACACTTTGAAACATGAGAATAAGAAACATGGGGAAGTCTCCCTTGGAGGTGGAGATGAGAAACTGCCATAGTATAAGGGAGACCTTCTGCCTCTTTGAGGTAATGAATTTCCCACTCATTTAAGTAGACCTGGCAACAGCGAGAGTACAAAGGGTGAGCCTCATGGCAATTAAGGCAAGAGGGAGGTCGACTGCAAGAAGTGTTAGAATGGTCATCGGCACCACAGACTGGGCATTCGGCTATAGATCTGCAATATTTTGTTGGGTGGCAATTACCAGCAATTTCTACAATGTTGCAGTGTAGGGTATCATCTTTTGAACTTGTAACGATGTCCTGCTACATAACAGGGATGGGAGTTCACGACTGTCAAAATTTAAACGAGCCACATTGCAAGGGTATCGTTTCCGCCCACGAGCAGGAAGAACATAAGTGTCTACTTGAGAATTGGGAGATTTGGAGTTCAGCCACTTGAGAATGTCATCACCACATGTCTGGAAATTCTGCTGGGACTATGGTATGGGGCAGGAATAACAGTACCACTACAAGAAACTGATGGAATGATGTTTTTTGATAGTGATAGGAATAGTATCGATATGTGAAAGATCATGAGATTGGGTAGCATTCTGGACTGTGATGATGTGCATACCACTCTTAAGAGCATGAAAGGAAATATCTCTACCACATGGCGTAGGAGTGCTTTGCCAATACTATGGTCGGAAAGATAGGCCAGTAGCAGAACTAGGTCTTAAAGTAAAGAATTTAGTCCATTGTATGGTCCGAAACTGAGTGTGGAGAGGGAGTACATGACGTGTTGGTCTTTTCCGAGTAGAATGGGAAAGTAACAAAGTAACATCATCAGTAGATTGTTGTTGGTGTTTAGAAGTGGGACCAGAGTTGGTCCGACATGGGATGGGCTGGCAATTCAAAAATCGCCGCACTGTAGAGGGAAAGGCTGGAAGCATAGTCAAAGGAGAGCAGAGGTCAGACAAATCGAAGGAGTCAGTCAAAACCCGGTACCTGAAGTGGTGATGAAACAGCACCAGCAAGAGATACAGGGGACTTAGGAGTGTCGAAGACTGACCAAAAGACGAGGCGACGTCAGAATGGGGTGCAGTAATAACAATAAGGGCCTGGGGTTAGTGGGGTCATGGATTGGGGACTCTATGGTTAGGTTACTTCTTTCTTTTATTTTTTTTAGAAAAAAGAAAGAAAAGAAAAATAAAAAAAGAATAAAAAGTGGGGACCGGGGAGGGATAGTTCTAGAGGAATGAAAGAGGAAGAAATCTCCCTTCACACCCAAGAGGGACCTCAGCTCCGCAAGTAGCACAGATGCAGCATGGAACCTGTGCCATACCCTACCTTCATGCCAGTAAACCAGCAATCCGGGATAGCAACCTACATTTGCCGAGCTACCTCGTTAGACAAAAGAGAGGGCAGCTGGATATCCACCACAAAGCCTACCTCCTTCCACCACCACCCCCAGAATCCAATAGGTGGCTTCAGAGATACACCCATCGCCGAAAGACATCCAAAGCCACCCTCCGGGATACTGGAGAGGGATCGGGACATCCCAGGTGATCCAGATTCCACGGCAAACTACGCCACGCCAAGAACCTCAACAGAATGGGATGGATCCCGGAACCCTTTCCCCTATTAGGAACTAGCTCGCCTGTGGGAAAAATCCCAAAGGCCGAAAAGAGGAAGGGCAAAAGGGAGGGGTTGGGGAGGAGGAGGAGCAAAGGAAAAAGGGGAGGATGGGGAGGAAGGGATAGGGAAGAGGGGATTGGGGGGTAATTAGGTTTGGTCTGAGGAAGGAGATGACAGGTCTAATTCCTCAGGCCAAGAACCTCTTCAACCACACCAAGGAGCCCCCCTTGAAGAGGATAGTGTGTAGTTCTCTATCTTTATCTCTCTGTCCAAAACATCCCTTGTATGTGTTTCTGTAAATGCTCCAAATATGGCATTCGCTTTTGTCAGGAGCCCACTGACATGACTAACTTTGTCATTTTTATTTGATTTTCAACCCTGTATATTTGCAAATATGAAGCAGGAATTACCAAATGGGATGTTTTGTCTCGCTTTGTGTTTCATTAGTACCACTGTGGTGTACTACTGACATGTCCCCTGGTGTACACGCTCCTGGTTTCTCCAGTATGGCTTTGCGTTTTTTTGCTTATTCGGCCTTGACAGGCTGATGCCTGGTTTGGTACGCCCCATTTTACTGCCCATCTGTCCTCTCTGTACCATTCTCTATTTTGCTACTTTCTTTGTTTTGATATTTTCTCTTTTTGTCTAAAAAAGAATGCTGTTCAATTTACCTTTCTCTGCTAACTCTGTAGTGCCGTGTTCCTTTTACATGATGGTCTGGGCAGCTCAGGTTAACATTCTCTGGACTGCATTGAAGCTTTACACATTATTGGATGGAAGTACCTGCACTCTTTGTTGAATCGACACTTTCCCTTCCTCAACATGTTTGCGCATTTTCTGGTGTGTTTATTCCAACAATTTCTGCCATATAGGCACATACCTTTAGCATAGTAACTGCAATGTTCAACCTATATTTATTGATTCTGTGTCGTTCCTAAGTTCTGCCACCTGATTCTGAGTTCCATTGTTCTCTTTCTTCTAGGCTAATTTCTTCCCTTAGCTCGTTTTTGTTTGTTCTCATCCTCCCTTCACTTTCCACTATGTTATGTATCCTGTTTCCTTTTCCAACTTGCTCTGTATGACGTTTTCTACTCTTTCTCTTACTTTCACTCATTGGTTTTCACCTCTATTTGCATTTTCCTCCTTTTCTTGTTCCTTTTTCCTGTTTTCCACTCTTTGTATAAACTCTGGCAAGCTCCTTATAAACTTCCTTATGCTTTCTAGGTTTTCACTTTTCAGTCCTCTCTTATGCTCAACCAGCTGTCCTTTCACTGGGGCAAATCCAGAATGACTTTCTTGTCTTTGGTCACTTGTCATGGTTGCTTTGTACATGATATATGTGTGATGTTTTACTGCATATTTCAAATCATCCCCCTCAGTTTCTCCAAAATTTTTTTTTCACTATACAACAGCCTTTATTCCTGGCCATGATTACTTTGAAAACGGTGTATGTGGTGGATGGTGTATTTATTATTTTGTGGCTGGTGGTGGGGTGGCTGGTAGGTGGGATGGGCTGGGCAGTGGGTATCCTTGGGAGAGGGTAGGGACAATAGGAGGGGGGGTGTGCGGTGGGGGGGTAGCTGGGAGATTGGGGTTGTGGAAAGAAGGTGAGGATGCCGAGGAGGGGGGGCCCTGGGTTGGGATTGTTGGATGAGTGGGAAGGATCCAGGAAAAGGGGTGGGGGCACGAGGCGGGGGCTTGGAGGTGGGGTGCGGGTTGGCACTTGCGCATTGTTCATATAATTATACCATAGTTTTACACTACACTCGGATTAAAGGATTAACTCTTATCATAAGTTCAGTTTACTATTTCACTACCCATTTTACAGGAGGGCCCCCCTTATACGGCGGGTTAGGTTCCAGGCTACCCCCGTAAAGCGGAAACCGCCCTAAAGTAGAAAAACCCTTTTTTTCCACTTACAAATGATACAAACACTAGATAACAAGTTTACACTAACATTATTATGTTAGCAATGAACCAGGCATCAAAAAACAATAAAAAGTACAATACAACCCTAGTGCACTCATTACTTACCCTTAAATATTTATGTCTTAATCTAGGGTGAGACAAGTAGTATTTATTGTAAGAAGTCAAGTGTGGTATGGGATGGTAGTCAGCCCGGTACATACCAGGCCACCCCACCCACACATATATTCTATGATATTTTTAAGCATCCCAGAGCGATAAAATGTATATACAGTTCACTCATTAAATTACCTTAAAAATATAGGGTGAGATGAGTAGTATTTATTGTAAAATATCAAGTGTGGTATGTATGGTAGTCAGCCAGGCTACCATACCAGGCAACCCACCCACACATACTATTCTATGATATTTAGCATCCCAGAGCGATAAAATGTATGTACAGTTCACTCATTACTTACCTAAAATATAGGGTGAGATGAGTAGTATTTATTGTAAAAAATCAAGTGTGGTATGTATGGTAGTCAGCCAGGCTACCATACCAGAGAGAAAGAATGAGTGCATGAGAGAGGACAGGCGCAGAGTTATGTAAACAACAGGCGAAGGTAAGTTTTGTAAACAGTGTACACGTCTGGTTTGTGTACAAGTTACATTGTGTACAGGTTGTCTCTACATTGATACGGTAGAATAAATAAAGAAGAACACTCCCATTCTCATGTAACATCATTTTGAGAAGAAATGATGCTCTGAGTGAAGGCAATGGAAGTAAGTCACTCTGACTTTTTTGGGTTATCCTAGGTTCTCTACACATGTTGTTATGTATTTATGTTATGTATCGTGTTTATTATATAATTTTGAAAAAAATATCACGGATGGATTAATGAAAATGTGTATATTAACGTAATATACAACATTTAATGATACACCGAGCTCAGACAGCATAAACAAAACTGAACAGGTTGTGGACGATCACTCGGTCAGGCGAAATAGACGGTATTAATACGTGTCAGTTTTAGTTCATTCATGTACATTTGTAAGAGTTTGTGAAACTTTTACCTTATAATATTTTTATTATTATTATAATAATTAAATCACGAAACAAATACTCTTACACTGTGTACAAGTTAGTACAGAATTATAGCTATAAAGTGAAGGCATACGAAAGGAATATTTTTCTACAGTTATCCCTAGTAACAGGTGACGGGCTAGAGAAAACGTAATTCTTCGACACTTCTACAAACCGTTTGGTAAACATCTCATATATATTTGTATAAATTTTATACTGTGGGTGCATGTATCATGTTTGTGTGTTACATAATGTGTTTCTTATATAATTTGAAAAAAATATCATAGATAGATTAAGGAAATGTCTATATTAACGTAATATGCGACATTAATGCACCCAAGAGATTATTATTATATTATTATTATTATTATTATTATTATTATTATTATTATTATTATTGCATCAAGAGTAGAGAGACTCTTAGTGATTTTAATGTGTACCTACATGCCAGCACAGTGTGTAAGTTTATTTAGGTACAGGTGTACACAAGTTTAATTATCAAGTACAATACACATATAAAATATACAATAACTTTAAAACACTTGAAATTTTGGAAAGTTTCCAGACATAATAGGAGATGTGCTCAGGGAGAATGTAAACAAACTCGGTGGGCCGCTGTGACCATATTAGAAATGACAGGTGGGGGAGCCGCATAGCGAGTTTTGGTCATAATTTGAAATGCCATATTAGCGGAACGCAGTAAAGCAAAACGCCGTAAAGCGGGCCCTGCTGTATATCCATTTTTCCTCATTATAACACTTGTATGATAGTTTGCACTTCACTGTCACCTCGGACAATTTTTTTTTCTCACTATATTCCTTATGAGATGAGAAACAGACCTTTGGTACAAAACATGACCCACTGTGTGGTAACACCTAACTATGTTGGGTATCCTAGTCTATTCATTACATGTGGTAACTGGAACCTTGGTGTATCACTTGTCACATGTCAACACCAGGACAAGTAGATTGCCCCACACTACTGCACTTCACATTGTTTTTTATTTTATTTCATTTTATTTTATCAATGGTATTTTGTCATGTGTAGTACACTGGTTATCTCAAGGATATACAATGTATTCATTCAAGATACACTTTTCTTTTCACTGCACTACACTGGGATGGTTATATTTTTCACCACGGCAGTAGGCCTACAGTAACTTTCCCCTGTACTTCCATAGCAGTAATTTAGGAGAGGTAACGGGAAAAAACACGTCACACAGTAGACTTATGCCTTTTCATCGATTGTATGCTTAATTTATGTATACTGTGATTCCCTGCATCTCATGCTATCATCACTCATTTTGTTACTTATGACTGTCGTAATACTCCTCCATTATTTCCACTTCTCTGGACCTCCGGCAATAGTTCGCTAGTGCCAGTTGCTTTGTAATATTCCCATATGCTACACTATACATTTTATGCTATACTGGGAATAATTTAGATCACTTGTATCTACAGTTTATTTCACTATGTCCACTACACATATACATATTTGTCACTCGCCATATTACTTTTAGATAGTTCACTGTTTGTTTATTTCCACTTGTGTCGACATTTGGCAATAGTTCGCTAGTGCTGGTCAGGTTTATTTCCTGAGTAACCCTTGTTCAAACTGGCACTCTCATATGACACTGCAATCCTTGTAATTTTTGATGGAGCTCTGCACGCGTAACTTCCCCTCTAAACAGGGGAAGAGCAAAAAGCACCAAGGCATAAACAAAATCCTTGGTGATGGATGGGGTTAAGGCTAGAGAGAGTAGTCAGGAGAGGCTGCTGAATAGATCTGGTCACCATAATATAGTTTTGATAAAATGAGGGCTGAATGCAGGTGAAGGAGAGTTCGATGATCAGCTCCCCATGAAAGATGAGCAAGGGTTTTAAGAAGGGTTCAGCCGGCTGTGACAAGTTGCCTTTAGAGAGGTAATGTGGGATTTTCAGGATAACCTACAGTCGAAGAAAAGGCCTAGAAACCTGACTATCATGTTCAGGGATACAGGAGCCATAGAGGTACAAAGGATGATCGGAGATGACAGAGCGTCTAGTGAAAGTAATTTTGTGAGTTTTAGTACTGAAAAATTTAAACCCATGCATGGTGGTCCAATTGGAAACATGGTTGACCAAATGCTGGAGAGAAACTGTAATGAGGTGACAGTCAGCGCCTGCACAAGCAATAGCAAAGTCATCAACAGAGAGTGGTGACTAAATGTTGGATGGAAGAACAGAGGCCAAATCATTTATAGCAAGGAGAAAAAGTTTTGTGCTCAGAACACATCCCTGAGGGACACCTTCAGCTTAGACAAAGTCTGGGGAGAGCACGTTATTAACTCGAACATGGAAATGTCTGTCAGTTTAAAAGTTCTTAAGGGTGAGGTAGTTCCCTTTGGAGGCCTAAGGAGG
>NW_026510280.1:0-14683 GCF_026875155.1 Cherax quadricarinatus | reverse complement strand
CGAAATAAAATCTAACCGACAACACACTCAGTGTGTCCCTACACACACACCACCAGTGAAGAGGTGGGGCCCAGGAGCTTGGACTCACCCCTGCAACCTCAGCTAGGTGAGTACAACCACACACCACAAATGTGCACATGCACAACACACACACGTGCACATGCACACACATGTGCACATGCACACACACATGTGCACACACACACACAACCTGTGCACACACACACACACGTGCACACACACGCACGCATGCACCAGCACGCCACCACGCATGCACACACACACATGCACACATGTGCACACGCACACATGCACACACACACACACGTACATATATACATCTTCTTTCAACACACCGGCCACATCCCACCGAGGCGGGGGTGGCCCAGAAGGAAAAACGAAAGTTTCTCCTTTTACATTTAGTAATGTATACAGAAGAGGTTACTAGCCCCTTGCTCCCGGCATTTTAGTCGCCACTTACAACACGCATGGCTTACGGAGGAAGAATTCTGTTCCATTTTTCCCCATGGAGATAAGAGGATAAATAAACAAGAATAAGAACTAGAAAGAAAATAGAAGAAAACCCAGAGGGGTGTGTATATATATGCTTGTATATGTATGTGTAGTGTGACCTAAGTGTAAGTAGAAGTAGCAAGACGTACCTGAAATCTTGCAATACACACATACATATACACAAAATTACAATTTCTCTATGCTGTATGCTACATCATTATTTTGTGCTTTGAAAATGTAATAATATTTACACTATTAAATCTGTGGTAATAAACTCTGTCAATTTGTTAAATGTGTATTAACATGAAAGACACATGAAAATTTTGCCAGAGTCGTAAGACACTAAATTATTATACCATATTTGATAATGCCCTGCACTCCTATCAACTATAATATATAATAAACTCAAATTAAGTTATACCAAATTTCTGTCAATGAATAAACAGGAAGATGGATGAGAGGCTTGAACTATGGTCCCAACATTAACAGGTCCAGTACTCTGCTACTCTATCCAACCTTGTTTAGCTTCATACTGGTTGAATGATACATGGATGATTTTATGTAGAAAAATTATAATTTTTTCTCAAGCTTCAACAGTGAAGCTAGCCAATACAGTTATTTCATTTTTATTAAAAAACAATGAAGTTTATTAATGATCTTTCCATAATTTTTTATATTCTAACATTTGTGCACATTTTTTCTTCAGTGTATAGACCCAGGACATTACTGTGGTCAGTCAACATTGATGAGAGCATTTGATAGTCAGTCTTCATCATCTTCACTACAGACACTGACCCTGGGACCATTCTCCATGGATTCAAGCACCAAATGTAAGTCAGTTGCAGTGATTGCTTGTTCAATTGGCTTTGGGCTCATGTTTGTACAGCAAAACTTCGATTTCCTGGAGTATTAGGAAGTTGCAGGTGGACTGTAATTGCATATGTGGAGGATAGAGAAGAGAATGTTTTGCTGCTGTCATAAAAAATATCGGACACTTTGTAAGCAATGGACTTTGTTCATTATATTGTAAATCAGTTGAACCAGTGGAATTTTGTCCAGTATTTCTGAAGGCAGAAAGTACTGGACATGTCATGTTTTTTCTGACCGGAGGAAAAGAGGAGACATGAAAAAACCATATTTAAAATTATGAAAGTAAAGTATGTTGTGAAAGATTTGACAAAGGCAACTTAACTCCATCACTTGGCATAAGACTCCATAGTTACCAAGTAGGGACGAACGGCTACCAAAAAATAATACTATAAAGGGCAAAGTGGGGTAGATAAAATCGAATTGATTAACCAGACCTGTAAGTATTCTTATTATTAATTATATAATCAAAAAAAGAAGCCGCAAATCCCTACCACAAGGACTATACAGCCTGCAGGGCAGGAAGGAAGCGAGAGGGCACAGGTGGCAAAAGTGGAGATGGATGAGTATAGTTACGGAAAACAGCGGGGCATGTGGATTGATGAAAGGGTAAAGGAGCAGCCAAGGATACATGACCTATAAAGTGGCTGGAGGGATGCGCAAAGAATCGGATCAGAGTTTGAGGAGTAAATCAGTGTCGTGGTCAAGAATCAATGAAGTAGAGTCTAGGATTCAAGTGGATGGTCCATTCAGCAGAAAGGGAAGGTAAAGGAAGAGAGTAGAAGACGAAGACGACGTTGGAGGTAAAATCTGGCGTGCGTTGCAGTTGATAGAGAGGGGCCAGTCTAACAGAAAGTGTGGGCTTAAACGAAACTGGAAACAGGTGGTGGCAAAAACACTGCTCACTAAGAGGAACAGGGTGCCATCTCCATGAGATAATACCCCTGAAATAAGACGAGTGTGACCAAATGCGAAGGCGGGAGAGAGTGGTCTCCCACCTCGCACAGAGACAAGAAGACGGCCCATAACCTATGCTCCGTGTTTTCAATAGAAAATGAGAGATTTATTTTGTTACCGAGCACGAGTTTTTACCAACTTGTTGCGCCAACGGTGTGCGAAAGGGTGGTTAAGCAAGCGACAAAATAAGTCCAGTAAAATTTTGAAACAAACCTCGATAGGAAATTGGTAGTTCCATGTAACTGCCTGAACCCGCGCGCAAGCAGTGTCTGCCTTGATCATGAGCCCCATTACGTCGCCCAAGACCTGTTACCCAACCCAAAAAAACATTAACTTTTGTTTGGTAGATAATACGGCGAGCCAAAGTGATACGGAGAACTAGGGGATGAGATGTAATCAAATTTTCGTATTTAGCCCTTTAGAGCACTAAGGGAAGTCTGGTGTGAGACAACTTACAAATGATGACACAGTGCAAAGATGCTGATAACGAATAAGTGCAGTAAAATTGCATACCGATCCGCATAAAAAGCTAGCAGAAAGGTATTAAAATTCCCCGCACGGACGCTGTCCTGGAAACACTGCTTGCGAATCCGTGCCGCGTCCAGAAAGACTTAAGAAAGCCATCTGTGTAACACAGCGGAGGCATGAGAAATGGGAAGTGGAAGTGATGCAAGACGAAAGAGAGCGGGAACCACCGTAATGAGCAAGTTGCGGCTTATCGAGCAAGGAGTGAGAAAAGAACAGAGCCCGCACGCTGGAACTTTCCCGGGGGGTAGTGGAAAAGTGAGTATGCTAAACAAGAACATAAAACAGGTGGTAACTGAAGGAAGACAAAAGTGGAATGAAAGGCCGAAGAGAAAAAGGACGGAGCAAACAGGGGCTGGCGGCGAAAACGAATAAAGAATGCTAACTAATACGGTGACCATTCAATAAATGGAAGGATTGTGTAGATTGTGGGAGAGTCGTAACATAGTAGCAAGGTGCAAATGGTCAAAATCATATCATCACGGCGATCAGAACAAGGATGGAAACATTCCGCTTCGCTGAGGCTCCTCAACAGGGGAAGAGCGAAAAGCAACCAATGCACAAACGTAAAATCCTTGTGATGGATAGGAGTTAAGGCCTAGAGAGAGAGCAGGATAGGGCCCCGCCCGGCGGAATAAATCGGTCACCAAATCAGTTTCGAAAAAACGAGGGCTGAAATGTAAATGGCCGAAGCAGAGTTCTGACTAATCAGCTCCCCAGGAAAGATGACCAGGGCTTTTTTAAAAGAAGGTTTAGTCCGGCTTGTGACAAGATGCCTTCAGAGAAGGCTAGTGAGGTTGTACCAGGATAATCCGAACGGTCAAAGAAGAAGGCCTAGAAACCCTGACTGTAAATCACGTATCGGGGAATACGGGAGTACATTAGGAGATACCAAAAGGATGAATCGAGATAACAGAGCTTCTAGTGGGTAAAGTACAAATTGGTGAGTATATGTGGGTACTTGAAAATTTAAACCCGAATCGGTGGCCCCAATATAAACAGACGGTCGACCACGATGCATGGAAGAGAAACTCAATAAAAGATGACAGTCAGCACTGCCACAATGCAATAAGAAAGTCATCCAACATGAGAGTGGAAGACCAAATATTTGTTGGAAGAACAAAGCCCAAAATCATTTATAGCAAGGAAGAAAATGTTGTGCTTAGAAACACATAATCCCTGCGGGACGAACCTTCACTTGGGACGTAAGTACCGGGGAAGAACATTAATGACTGCGAACACGGGGGAAATTTCCTGTCAGTTAAAAAGATCTAAGGAAAGGATGGTAGATTGCCTCCGGAGGCCTAAGGAAATGGGCCTGGGCTCAAAATATATACCTCCAAGTTGTGATCGCACATGCCTCTCAAGGTCAAAAAATATGGCAATAAACTGAGTGATTATTCGCAAAGGCATACAACAAAACGTATCCCAGCGGTAGTACAGGTCCTAAGTAATGTGGTGTGTAGAGGGGTGGGGGGTGGGGGAACGACCCTTTACGAAAGCCATATTGACTAGCGAGAGACTGATGGTGTTGTCTCTAAATACCACAAAAACGTCGATTACGAGACGTCCATTCACTTTATGCAAACTGCCACTAGTAAGAGCGATGGGACGATAGTGGGAGGCATCATGTCCTGTAGAACCGCGGTTTTGCGAGAAATGGGAGAACAATGGCAGATTTCCACAGTTGGGGGAAGAACGGTCCTTGAGCCCCAAAAAAGATTGAGATGGAGTAATAGTGAACTAACAGGGCTGGACCGTGTAAATGTTGTAAACAACGAATATGAATGTCGTCAGGCCCACTGCGATGATCGCAAGCTGAGAGCGATGCCACCAGTTCTTGCGAAGTGTAAATGGCACCTTATACTGTTTCTTCTTCCTCTGAGAGTAAGAAAAGTCCAAGGGCAACCAACTCTCTGGCAGACTTTGAGGAAAGAAAACAGGGCATAGATGGAGCCGCTCGGAAATACCGAACTAGATGTGTCCAAGATACAAGCTAGGAGCGTCGAGAGGGTTTGCTACATCAACACCAGCGACCCGTAGAACAGGAGATGTGGGTGCCAGGAGAGTCTTTACGCACTCAATTTCCACACTTTTTTCCAGACTTGCACTCATAGAAAGAAGCAAGTGATTGTGCAACATAGTCCCTCGCCAACAAGTGCATAAGCTTCACGGATGACACGGCGAGCGATCGCACGCTTCTGCTTAAAATCAAGAGTCTCACAGCGCTTCTATGATACCGGTAACTGCTCATGCAGCTACGTTTATTTTTTCAAACGTACTTGCACAAGGCACAAGCGGGAGACCACCAAGCAACGCACATTCTGAGAAAAGCCTGCCTGTAGGTTTGGTGGTATAAGAAATGAGAAAGTTGCGGTATAATCCTGACGTCGAGAAGATGTTGTAGGAGCTCATCATGGAGGTATGAAGAAGGAACCTCACTAAAAAAGCAGTGAGTGTGATAAAGGATCCCAATTTGCCCGATCAAATGCCAAGCGAGGGGCTACGGAAAGTGAGAATAGGACGGAGAAGTTAAGAATTGATACGTAAAATGATCGCTGACCCATGGTAAATCAGGTAGCACAGACCAGGTGCAGACTAGGCAGTGTGAGAAGAAGTCAGACAAGATGAGATTCCGAATGCAAGAGAGAGTAATGAGTAACGAGGATCAAAAAATGGGTGGGAGTACCCTTTAATTAAAACTTTGAGGGGGTGGAGTGAGAAAGCCTCCAACTGAATCCATACGAGAGTCACAATGAGACCTCCCCCAATAGGAAATGGTGTGGCATATTAAAATCACCAATTAACAAGAAGTGGTGGTGGTAAGGATGAAACAAGAAAAGAGTCAAAGTCTGGGAATAGAAAAATGCTCGAAAAGGAGAGAAGATATAAAGAACTATTTAAACCACTTATTCAAGTGGGATACTTGCTGCAGTTGTAAATGCAGCCGATGTATGGACAATAGGTGACACTAAGGAAATCATTGGTAGAAGAGGGCACTTTCATTAAAGTGACACCCATGCTGAGAAAGGATCCGAAGAAATACAATAAATTATAGCCTGAGATAGGTGGAAAACAGCCGAGTGTAATTTTGTGATCTTGTAAGCAAGCCACCAACGGAAAACCTGGAAGCAACATCTGTAAGCTCACCGACGAGATTACACCTGAGGCCCGCGTATATTCCACCGTAAAAAGGCCAAGATTGGCGATGAAGAAAATTAACAGGAATCTGTAAGGAAAAATGGCAACCTACGGACTAGAGGGGTTTAGAAAAAGTCCAATGCGATTTGTGGTGTGCATTGGAATATTTTCAAGTAGCGAAGGAGAACGGAGCCTTTGCGAAGATGGTATGTGAAAGATGGAGGAGAGGGAATAGAAGGCACAGGAATGTGAATCAGTGTCCATTTGAAGGTTTAGTCCCTCTGCAATAGATTTCGAAATGAGGCCTTTCAAGTGATAGTTCTGTAATTAAAGATGTATGGGAAGACCATTGAATATAGACGGAGAGGGTGAGTAAAGAAAGGGACAGAATGGACTTACCAAAGTAGGGATGGGGAGGGTAAGAGTGAAGGGTACTGGAGATTAAGTGTGGGGGGGGACAGAAGAGGCAGGAAACCAGGTAGGTGGCAGAAGAGGGAGAAACTGGAGGGGATACCGGGTGGGTGTTGAAGGCAATAAGTACGACGAGAGGGGAATCTCCACACTTGTAATAGAGCCAAGAGAGGAAGAACTAGGTAGAGAGACAGGCAAGGGTAAAGTGTGGAAGGTGGAACAAGAAGGGAAGGAATGGCAAAGAAGATTTGAGCAATGTTGGATTTTTTGAGACATCTGAGTAGAGGGGCGATATGGTATTAGGTGTCCGTACAGGACTTGGTGACGTAACTGGGCTAGTGAGGAAGGACGCGAAAGAAGTGAGAAACCGACTGAGTTTGTAGTTGGGAACGTCAGAGCTCAATGACAGCAAAAAGGATTTAGATGCCGTAGTGGCTATGGGAGGTAACGAACAGAGGAGGCTGCTGACGAGGGGGACCCCATAAGTGGGGTAACGTTTGGAACACGATAATAAGAAACACTGGGGTAGTCCCTCCCTTGAGCGGATAATGAGTAACTGCCATAGCATAAGAGACCTTCTGCCCTCTTTGAGGCAGTACGTATTATCACGTTCAATTAAGTAGACCTTGGCAACGTGGCGGGAGTACAGAAGTGGTGAGCTTTCATTACAATTAAGGCAAGATGGAGGTTGACTGAGCAAGAAGAATTAAGAATTGTGTCGACGCATCAACAAGACTGAGGCATTCGGCCATAGAACTGCAATATTCGCTGGTGGACCAAAACGCCAGCAATTCTATCTACATTGTTCGTGTGTAAGGAACACCTTCCGTAACTTGTAACCGATGTCCCGCGACAAATACAGAGGAACGGGATTCTCGGCTGTCCCAAAAGTTAAACGAGCCACAATTGCAAGGGTTACCTGTACGTCCGCCCCCGGCAGGAAGGACATAAGTTGTCTACATTGAGATTGGGAGATCCAGAGTTTCCAGCCTGTTCAAAATGTCATTGCCAACATACTTTAAATTCTGTGGTGACTATGGTATGGGGCAGAATACAGTACCACTACAAGAATTGAGAGAAAGATGGTTTTTCAATAGTGATATGGATAGTAATCGATATACAAAGTGAGAGAAAGATCATGAGCTTGGTAGCATTCCCTGGACAGTGTGAACGATGCGCTGTCCCTGCTCTATGAGAAGCTGTGAAATGAAATATCGTCTAGCCAACATTACGCAGTAGCCGCTTGCCAATACATGTCAAGAAAAGGGTATTGCAGAAGAAGAAGTTTGTGTCATAGAAGTAAGAAATTATACCCATAGAGTGGTGGTCCCCGAAACTTGAGGCGTAGGAGAGGAGTTTGCTTGACGTGTCCGGTCTTTCCGAGTAGAATGGGAAGGGTAAAACGAAGAGCAACATCAGGATATTGACTTTGCGTTTTTAGGAAGACGGACCGGAGATGGTCCGGCAACGAAATGGGCGGCGGTTCGAAATAGCGTACCGTGTAAGGTAGAAAGCCGGAAGCATAGTCAAAGTGGAGAGCGGGAAGTTCTAGACAAAATCGTAAGGAGTCAGTCGATAGCCGTCGGTTTAAACCTGAAGGCGTGTGAGGAACAGCGACCGCGAGAAGAGAGTGTACAGGGCAAGCAGGCGTGTCCCGAAGAGTGGTCTAAACACAAGGCAGTGGTCAAGAATGGTGTGTGGTATACAAGAAGGGCCCGGAATAGTGGTATCAAGGGACTAAGGGCTGAGCCCATGGTTTAGGTTACTCCATGCTTTTATTGTTTTTAAGAAAAAAAAAGAAAGAAGAAAAGAAAATAAAATACAAAAAAAGAATAAAAAAAGGGGGGGAACGGGGAGGAAATCTTTTCCAGAGGAATGAAAGGGCCGGAAATCACCCTCCTGGGCGCCCAAGATTAACCTCAACACCGGCTAGTACGCAGATGCAGCATGGAACCCGTGCCATACCCTACCCTTCATGCCAGTAAACCACAATCCGGGGATAAGCCAACCTCACTTATTCTACATAATCTGCCGAGCTAACCTCGGTGGACAAAAGAGAGTGCGTCCGATAACCCCCACAAATCATACCCCTTTGGCCACCAAGGCCCGGAATCCGAAAGGTGGCCCCTTCCAGAGATACACCCGTCGCCCAAAAGACACCCAATAGCTACTCCGGGATCCGAGAGGGATCGGGACATCCCCAGGCCATCCAGTTACCACTACGGCTAAACTACGCCAAGTCCCCCAAGAACCTCAAACGGAATGGTGGATGGGACCCCGGTGGTCCTTTCCCACTACCTAGGAACAGCGCGCCTGTGGGAGAAATCCCGAAAGGCCAAAAAGATGGAAGGGCAAAAGGGAGGGGAGAGGATGGAGGAGGGAGAATGGAAAAAGTGGCTGGATGAGGGAGGAGTGTGTATAGGGAGGGGGAGAATGGGGGTAATTGGGTTGGTCTGAGGAAGAAGACCGACAGGCTAATTCCTCCCGACCAGAGAGCTCTTCAAAACACGCCAAGGAGCCCCCCTTGAAGAGGAGAGGCTGTAGTAAATACTACAAGTACTGGAAACTATAAAAACAACTTTATAATGGACTAAATTTTGAAGACAGGACATTGAGCTTAGCTTTTGCTTTTGTAGCTACAAATAAGTACCCAGGGACAATAGTAAAATTTTTTTTGCCAATATTGATACTGTTTTTAGGATAATTCTGATGCTATTAAAATGAGCTGATACTCACTGATACCAATACTGATAATTTGGCATACCCCTAACCCATGCCCCATAACTCTGCATATCTTGCGGGTGTTGATCTGCAGCTGATGCTTTTGAGGATGTAAAGCTGCAGATACTAGGCTGAAGTTTGTTGAGTTGAAGCTCCTGGGCATCTCAGAGGTGTTGATCTCTAGCTCCTAGATCTTTTGGGAGGCTTGAGCTATAACTTGGAAGCTATTTTTTTTTTTTTTTAGGTATTGTACAGCTGTGTTTATTACTGGGAATATATATATCTCTCTCTCTCTGATATTGCAGTGAGTAAAATGTAACTACCTGCTCATTTAACACCTTAACTTTATTATTCAACTTTTATCACTTTTTATTCTGTGTTATACATATTGGTAATGTAGAGTCAGTTAGTCATTCTTAATACACTGAGCTCACGAGCAACCCCTAAAATTGTCTTAACTCCTTCAAAATTTGACAGTGCCATCTTCTAATGAGTTAGAATAAAATAAGCAGTGAGGATATCAGTTTAAAAAAAGGGAGGCCACCATAATGATTAATAATATTGCTTCCATGACGTTCAATAACATTGTTGCCATGATAACAGTGTTATCATAATTATTAACATTGCTACTCTGATCAGTAACATTGTTCTGTTCATAGTTTGGCAGTTTTTAGATTTAACCCTAGGACAGTAATAATCTAGCTTCTGAATTTGGGTCAGAAGTAATGAAAAATATACGTTTTAATGCTGTGGCTTGATTGATTTAACCTTAGCCCAAAACAAGGAAAAGGATACATGTACAAACATTTAAGATATTTTCATAGGAAATGTTTTACTCCTGGGAATGAACAAAATCTCTGCACCAGAATGTTTTGTATTAAACTATTTTAAGTGTGTGTGTATGTGTCCTTTTCCCTCACCAGCATCATGTACCTAATTGGTGTCACAAACTTAAAGTTTAAAGAAGAATTTTTTTAGTTTCAGTCTATACTGGACTGCTGTAAAGTCACTTGGTAATGATCCAAGATGCACCTGAAAGTGCTATAAAGTTTTCTCACTAGATTATGAATCAAAAGTAATGTTTCTACTTTGAAGTACTCTGTGTCATTACTAAATGTTAAAATGTGAAATCTCAATTGGTTTATGTTTTAGCTGCTTGGTCAGGAGGCAATATGCAGATGAGTGGAAGTAAGAGTGTTACGAGTGCTAATGATGGCAGCACTGGGGGCTCAGCAGCCACCACCACCACTGATGATAAGACCCAGATAATTGTACTTGGTGGACTTTCCACTGAGGTGGTTGTGGGTATTGCACTTGCTTCCTTTGTGATTGGAGTTTGTCTGACAGCTACACTCTGGGTTATTCACATGAAGACAGGTTTGTCACACAGATATTTCTGTATTTGCTCTCAAATATGATTTTCTATATGACTGAAATGTTTTTTCTAAATGTTATATTTGTATTGAAATTCTATGTAATGAGTTACTTTTATTAGAAGAAATTCAATATCATCTGCAGATCCACGTAGGCAGAAGCGTCCAGAGGGTGGTGCTCCCCGAAACTCTGGTTATGATTTGTCTGCTCATTCTGGCTCTTCAACCCCATCATCTCAGGCTCCCATGACAGCCTGACGGTCCCATGGGCTGCCTCCATTGTGGTCACGGCATGGAAAACTACAACATGCACCACCTCCTACCACAGTTGTGTGTAAAGATAGGCATTTCTTTCGTGTGTAGGTGATGACACATTTGCAGATGTTTATTTGACAATGGTAAAATTTACCTAAAAAAGAAATTTAAATTTAAAATGATTTGACATCATTATTAAGAATACGGAAAACACACTACTTGGCTGTCATCACAAACTAGTTGTTACTACTACTACTACTATTTGTGGGCCACCATCGCATGTCTGGACCTCAACATTTGTGGCAGCCACATTATGCATCGTCTCTGTCGGCTTCTTTTTTATTTACTTTGGACTCCAGTAATGCCTGTTCATAACTCAGTGCTCTATATTCACACATGCCAAGGTATCTCTTCTTAAAAGTGTACTCAATATAGAAATGTCCTGAGTGTTTGTAAGATGGAATATTGGATTTTCTTCAATTATTCAATTGCCAGTAGAAGATTGGGAGCCAGGACATTTTCTTTGAGTAATATATTGTGTCGGAGATACAACTAAGACAATTGTGAGAGCACTTGCTTAGGTTTCCATGAAAGTACTTTACTGGCAATGGTAGTTTATCTACAGTGTAAAGTTTAGTGGCAGTTCTAGTTGTCGCATAATTGTATTGGTAATCCTCGTTAGACTATATTTGCAACTAACAGTTGAATATGTAGGTAATATTATTTTTTTAGTTCAAGGTTAACTGGTACTTGTAAAGAATTTATATTAGTAAGATTCAATTTGAATCTTATATCTAATTTTACAGTATGATCTGATTGCCTCACATACCTAGAAATACAGTGGGCCTGATGCTACCTGTAGTGTGAGTTTAATTATAATTTAGTTTTTCTGAATCTTAAGAAATATTGACATGACATGTTTAGCTCAGTCCCTTGAATCAATCATGTAACCGGGAATAATCAGGATTATATTTATTAAGTGTATGAGTTAAGGGGGTTTAACTGCTCTGCCTTGTTCCTATGTATGCCAAACTAGCAGGTAGATGTGTTGCATTGTATCACCCAGTACCTTGCACCATAGTCATGAGTTGCACCACATGATACGGGTAAAATGTTTTTAAGCCGTTAGTTTGACGAAGATTCCCTAGAGCAACCTGCAGACTTCCTTTAATCCCCAATTTACATTTCTGACCAGATCACATTACTGCGAGCTTAAGATGGCATTGCAGAACTTCATATTCCTGAAGCAGTGAAAGTCCAGATAAATGCTGTCAAATACTCAATGTTGAAAATCCTGTGCCAGTTATTTGTCAGTTTACAAATCTGTGAACTAACCAAGAAAGTATATACAACAGTATTGTGCTCAGCAGCAATCTGAACTAGCCAGGAAAGTCTATACAACAGTATTGTGCTCAGCAGCAGTCCACAAGTGCACTTTACTGATACTGCAAATCCTTCAGACATTCTTTCCAGGGTCTTGATGCTCATTGTTTTAAATTTCTTACATATTAATTACTTAAAACCATCTGAGGAGATTAGCAATTTTTTACTATATTATTACTCATACCTGTAAGAGACCACTCTAATGCTCTGTTGAAGGCAGTTATTAAAATGGGGCAGTTTCCTATACACTACTGTATGTGTGTGTATATACAGCAGTCATCAAAACTGCTTCTATTTGTGTGTGTGTGCATGAGTGTGCAACAGTTATCAGGTTCATGCTGTGTGCCATTTATGTTTGTGTATTTACAACAGTTGCCAGGTTGATGCTGTGTGGTGTGTGTGTGTGTGTACTCACCTAGTTGTATTCACCTAGTTGAGGTTGAAGGGGTCGAGTCCTAGCTCCTGGCACTGCCTCTTCACTGGTGTGTGTGTGTGGCGTGTGGTGTGTGTGTGTGTGATTGTGTGTGCATTTTGTGTGTGTGTGTGTGTGTGTGTGGTGTTAGTTAGTTACCATTTTGTCCTAGGCACATGTCGATTAGACACTAGGCCTGTTGTGTGTATGTAGGTGTGCGTAGGTGTGTGTGTGTGTTAGTTAGTTACCATTTGTCCTAGGCACATGTCGATTAGACACTAGGCCTGTTGTATATGAGCACGTGTGTGGTGTATATATATATATGTGTATATATATATGTGTATATATATATATATATATATGTGTGTTATATTATATATATATATATATATATAAATATATATATATATATATATATATATATATTATATATAATATATATATATATAATATAATGTGTGTATGTGTTAGTTACCATTTTGTCCTAGGCACATGTCGATTAGACACTAGGCCTGTTGTATATGAGTATGTGTGTGTGTGTGTATGTGTGTGTATGTGTGTGTATGTGTGTGTGTGTATAGAGGCAAGGGAAGGAGGCTATTACAGTTGAGAACACTACTGTCAGATTTATATGGTTAAAGTTGAAGAACCAAGATAAATACATTGCAAAGCAGAGACAGTGCGTTGTTACTGGGATGGCACACACACAATGTTCCCACTGTGTAACTTTAGCAGCTGGTACAACATAGAAGATGAATTTCTCCAATGTACACCATGACCAGCTGCTATAGCATAGCACACGAATGTCTCCAGTGTACACCATGACCAGCTACTACAGCATAGCACACAAATGTACCCTGTGTACACCATGACCAGTCGCTACAATATGAGTGAATAAAAAAGTATATTAAAGCAAAATAGTAATAAAATCACAGATACAGTAATTGTATATATATATATGATGACCAAGAGCTTAGCAATGACTCATCTTGACACATCCAGAATTCTTTTTTATTTTTTTTGAAGATGTTGATTTTTCTTTTAATAAAAATTGCTTCACTTTTGAGAGAAAGATAATGAAAATTAGAGAACGGCCCAGTGATGGCCATACCCCTGTAAATGGTTTATGTGACGTGACTTTGGCTTACCTCGTTCTCTGTACCTGATTCTAAATGTGGCCCAGTGAGAAGCTATCACACCTTAGATGAAATTTCAACAAGAAAATCTTTCTCTAGGGAAGCCCAGCTAAGTGTGAAAATAGCTCCTCATGTCAATATGCTAGACTAGTGTGTGTAACAGTATTTTAGTATGTAAGTTTGTAGATGTAGAGGCAGAAGGCTTAACACCAATGATGTTTACAGTCTTAGAGATTGGGTATTTAAGCAGCTGAGCAGAGATTACCAACATTAATGACAAATCTCCAATAGATGTAAGTTGACATGGGCTTGTTAAAGTACAGTACTGTCATTTTTAATGCTTATGTATTGTATATTAAGTGTGAGTGGGACGAATCTGACAGACTTGCTGGCATAATAGCAAAGCTGTCAGTCTAGATCCTTATGTCACACTATAGTTACCAGTGGTCACATTTCTCGTTATAACAAGTCATACCACACTCCTTGTCGTCACAACAGTAACTTTATACACCTTATGGTCATATTCTTCATACCAGTGACACTATGTCTGTATCAAACTGTTAGTAACATTACACTGGCATTTTATCACACTGTCAGTACTGATTGTGGCATACTGTAGTGAATGATACTAGGTTACTAGCCATGTCTCTCACACATATTACACAACCAGTCATACAATAATACATAGCCTCCAGTTATTATACACAAGTGTTAGTCACATCACTGTTATATTGTCATGCCATGCTACAGTCATATCACAAATGTAACCATTGTCAGTGCACAGCAGACACATGTCACACAGTAACCCACTTTACAATATTATGACTAACAAAGATTCACATTACATTAGGGAGGCTTAGGTTCAGTAACATATCTATGGTGACAGCCATCACAAGTGCTAAATTTTTTAAATGCTGAAACCTCTGCCTCTTGTCTTTTGATCCATTTTTAAACTTTTTAATTTATTACTAGGGGTTCCTACATTTAGG
>NW_026510279.1:0-14330 GCF_026875155.1 Cherax quadricarinatus | reverse complement strand
AAACACCATGCATTTGCCCCCAATGGAAAGATTCCCTAACTAAAAGAAATTAGACCTTAAGTGCCTCCTGGTGTTAGACAATCCCCCTGGTCATCCTACAGACGTGGCAGAGCGACTTTATGGGGACATGAGCTTCATTAAGGTGAATTTTTTGCCTCCTAATACCACTCCTCTCCTGCAGCCATGGACCAGCAGGTCATTTCCAACTTCAAGAAACTGTACACAAAAGCTCTGTTTCAAAAGTGCTTTGAAGTGACCACAGACACTCGATTGACTCTAAAAGAGTTTTGGAAGGATCACTTTAATATCCTCAATTGTGTAAACCTTATAGGTAAGGCTTGGGAGGGAGTGACTAAGAGAACCTTGAACTCTGCTTGGAAGAAACTGTGGCCAGAATGTGTAGACAAAAGGGATTTTGAAGGGTTTGAGGCTAACCCTGAGAGGTGTATACCAGATGAGGAATCAATTGTGGCATTGGGGAAGTCCTTGGGGTTGGAGGTTAGTGGGGAGGATGTGGAAGAGTTGGTGGAGGAGGACAATGAAGAACTAACCACTGATGAGCTGATAGATCAACTTCAAGAGCAAGAGGCCAGACCTGGGGAAACTGGTTCAAAGGAGGGGAGAGAGAAATTGAAGGAATTGCCTACTTCAAAGATTAAGGAAATCTGTGCAAAATGGCTTGAAGTGCAAACCTTTTTTGATGAAAATCACCCTCACACAGCTATTGCAAGCCGTGCTGGTGACTGTTACAATGACAGTGTTGTGAACCACTTTAGACAAATCATAAAGGAACGAGAGGTACAGGCCACTATGGACAGATATGTTGTGCGAAAGAGTCCAGTGACTCTGAAGCTGGTCCTAGTGGCATTAAAAGAAGAAGGGAAGTAACCCCAGAAAAGGACTTGCCTCCTCAAGTCTTAATGGAAGGGGATTCCCCTTCTAAACACTAACACTCTCTCTCCCCCTCCTCCCATCCCATCAATCATCACCAGATCTTCAATAAAAGTAAGTGTCATGTAATTGTGCATGCCTTTTTCAGTTTGTGTGTACTAAAATTAACATTTTTTTTGTGGTAAAAAAATTTTTTTTTCATACTTTTGGGTGTCTTGCACGGATTAATTTTATTTCCATTATTTCTTATGGGGAAAATTCATTCACATAGCGAACATTTCGCATAACAGCCAGCCCTCTTGCACGGATTAAGGTCGCTATGCGGGGGTCCACTGTACTAAATAAGCTACCATGGCTCCAAAGAAAGCTCCTAGTGCCAAGCCTGTGGTAAAGGTGAGAAATATGTCCAGTGACAAAGTCTTGGGCCATTTTAGGGAAGTGTTAAAGAGACGCCAGAAACAGAGCTCTCTCCACAGTTACTTTGCGAGACAGGACTAGAGTGACTCAAGGTGGTCCTATTGGCATTAAGAAACAGAGAAGAGAAGCAACCCCAGAGAAGCAATTGGTACCTGAGGTGTTGCTGGAAGGGGATTCCCCTTCCAAACTGTAAACAACCCAATCTCTCTCCTCCTCCAGTCTCCCATACATAAGAACATAAGAACGAAGGAACACTGCAGAAGGCCTACTGGCCCATGCGAGGCAGGTCCAAGTCTCCTACCGGCTTAAGCCAATGCACCCAACCTAGTCAGGTCAGGTCACATTGACTTAAGGGAGGAACACGGCAACCGACCTGTTAGCACAAGCTATCAGGTCTAACTCACACCCACCCACATCTACTCATGTATTTATCCAACCTATTTTTAAAGCTACACAACGTTCTGGCCCCTTTTAAAGGTACTTGGGAGTTTTTTCCCAATCCACAACTCTATTACCAACCGTATTTCCTATACCTTTCCCTGAATCTAAATTTTTCCCCAACAAAAAACCCAAAAAAGGCAAGTTTATGTGTTAATGTTTTTCATCTTTTCCCCATTGTTTGTTTATGTACAATGTTATTTCATGAAAAAATTTTTTTTGTTTTAATATTCTGAGTTTCAGGAATGGATTATTTGTATTTACTTATTTCTTATGGGGAAAATTGTTTCGCAAATCGTAAATTTCTTTATGAGTCCCCCAGGAAGGATTAATTACAAAAAAACGAGGGACCATGTATATGTTCTAAACTGTTGTATTGGGACCTCTGCAAAAAAAGTGTTATGTATGAGTGAGGTGAAAGTGTTGAATGAGTTTTATGTATTTTGTTTTGGGTCCCCCCCTTAGGTGGGAGATGGCGATTTTTTGGGGAAAAAAAAAAAAAAAAAAAAATTTTTACTCAAAAAAAAGGGATGGTAAAATTTCGAGGGTCATGTACTGAAAAATTTTTTTTTAAAATACATTATGTTAATTTAATGTACAGCGACCCTAAAACGGCGGCTTAACAGCGATTTGTTAACTGCGCTTTTTTCGTAGAAAAAAATGCCCTTTCCAACTGCAAAAAAAACCAACGAGTTTTGTCCGAAAAAAGGCCTGAGGGGCCCGCCACCAAGATGGTGCCATTTTTACAAGCTGTTGTGGTCGGTTTTTCCCGGTGCCCCCCATGCTTTTGTTTTTTCCCCTTTTTAGGTTTGAAGCTAAATAAGCCATTGGGCCCAAGAAGCTTTGGCCGCCTTTTGGGAAGGATCGGGGAAAAACGATAGAATTAAGAAAAAATTTGTGAAAAAACGCAAGTGGGGGTGGTAGAGGGGGGTAGTGACGGTGGTCCCGTGTTTTCAAAATGGTCTAGTGGCATTAAAAAAAACCAAGAAAGGATGTAATCCACCAAAAGGGCTTGGTACTGAATCCTTCTGGAAGGGGGTTTTCCTTCAAAACAATAGACAATCTGAATCTCCCCCGCGTGGAAATCATCATCACCCCCAAAAAAAGGTTAAAAGGCATTTAATTTTTGTTTTTTTGCATGTCCCTTCCCTTTCCCTTAAGGAAAAATTTTTTTATTTAAAAAAAGGGCCCCCCCAAGATTTGGGAAAAAGGGAAATTTTTTCCCCATTTCCTTATTTCTTTTGAGAAATTACTCCCCAACCATTTTTAAAATGGCAAACCTTAAACCCCTTTCCGAGGTTGGGGGTTTCCCCTTTCGGGACCAAGTGGGTTTATTTTCCTAAATCCTTCCAAATTTTGAAGCATCAATTCCCAAAGATAATAAAAAAATTTTCTTAAAACCCCCAAAAAGGAATTTCCCAAAAATAATTTTACAAAAATTTACCTTATCCCCTTTCCCTTCGCGGACGAAAGGTTTAAAAGGGATACTTTGAACCATTGTTTAGTGGGATCCCCCTCATTAGCCCATCACAACCCTTTTCGTTCCCTTTTTTTTAATGCCTTAACAAATTTAGATCCTGGCTTTTCAAAACCAACTGTCCTAGACCTGACATCTTCCTCCCCCTTGGGTTCACTAACATTTCCCCGGTTAAACCAAGAGGTTAAACTACTTTTATTTTTTCTCCAAAATTTTGTTCCCACAGAACCCCTTTAATTTCAAATTTTTTCCCCTTTAATTATGTTCCCAAAGGGTTTCCCAAATTCAAATCTTTCTTAATTTCCTACTAATTCTCCCCCTTTTTCCACAAGGTTGGCAATAGAGCTTTTTTGGGGGCCCCATGGTGATTATTTTGCAGAAACAAGCACAAAAAATGATAAATATGGATAATATGGAATGTTTTAACGAATGTATCAACAGATGCAGTGAAACATGGCTGGCTTTGTAAAACACTGGCACACCGGGGGCAGATCAGGCCAACATGTGGCCGTCTTTGTATGAATCTTATCACATACAGGGTTTGTAACGGGACCAAGGCTAAATTTTTTGCGATTAATGCATCGGATATGGATTTATCGGATATACCGATAGCATCGCGAACCGGGGTTCCACTGTACTCTGATTCTTTGCTCTAATTGATATTTAGAAAATATGAGAAAGTGCCTGGACCTAATGTGTCTGTAATGATGTTCAACTGTGCTAACAAAATGCTACTAACCCATTACCTTCAAATAAATTGCTTCTAATATCCTTTTTTGCTGCCACTTCTGTGTAAAGTCTATGCATACCAAGCTTTATCATAAATGTTCTTAAAACATTTGCCCATAATCTTCATCTCTATTACAACAAACTCACTGAGAAATTACCATTCTGTCCTGGGACCTTATCAACCCCCAACTGATAATGGTCAAGGACAAGCCTAAAGTCAATTTAGTTTTAATTTCCAAATTTGTAGCAATGTTTCAGCAACGGTATTGTGACTTGCTCTTCACATGACAATGTTCCTTATGTCATTCATCTTCTAACACCATACAAGTGCTTAGGTTATCAATCAACACAGTATTACACGTTTCACAGTACGTCACCCAGTACATTTTTTAAACAACTCACTATGGAAATGATCTCATTTCCCCTAATTTTTTTTTTTACACTATTCTTTCTCTCTCTTTACCATTAATACATTTATATACATTCACTTCACAATGGCATTTTATAGAATATGAGAGCTATATGAAAGTTTACTGATAAAGTTTCACACGATATGAATCACTTACAAATAAAGTAATTACAGAGGACTTGGCCCTAGGCAAACCACACACTAACATGGAAAAATAGAGTACTTTCACTACCTTCAGCATACCAGTACATCTTTTATTGTCAGCAAATTAGTGATTAACACACAGTACATCATAATTTGATATGGATTAAAACCACACATTTTTATTGTGTAATATGGTTCACAGCTTTTTTCTAGCACTGTGAGATCACTTTAATGAGCTCTTAACCAAGGTGATATGAAAGCTTTCTTCTTTGTAATTATCTCACCGCAATCATTTTAGTTCAATTACTTCCACAAAAATCCTCTGTGTTTTAAAATACTGATTGTTTCTCGGTATCCAAGTTTATACAGCCATAATGAACATCTTCAGAAACTGATACAGAGCCTCAAAACAAATAAATAAAATGCAACAACATACTCCCAAATGGTTTTCTTTGTTGTTCTAGTACAGCATGTGTTCATCAGCCGAGGGCCGAGTTGCAATGGGGGAGGATTTAGTAGCAACCACGATCTCCAACTATTTGGGGATACTCTCAAGCGTGGAAGTACTCTAACTTCCTTTCAGCTGAGTAACTGCCTTCCTTAGCTTCACTTCTTCCTAAACCTGGTCCAGAGTTATAGCTTCGATGGTTAAAATAAAAGAATAAAAAAAAAAAGTTTAAAAGACATCGTATACCCATAGTTTTGTTTTGAACTTTTTTCTATTACGTACCTAGCGTGGGTATATATAGAAGCTGTGCAAATGTTTTTTGTTTTTTTTTTCCTCAAACAAGTCAGGCCATCTTCCACGAGGCAGGGTGACCCAAAAAGAAAGAAAATCCCCAAAAAGAAAAATACTTTCATCATTCTAAACCCATCTCCATCCTCACTCACACAATCACTTTTTGCAGAGGTGCCCAGAAATACAACAGCTTAGAAGTATATACGTATAAAAATACACAACATACCCCTCCAAACTGCCAATATCCCAATGTGCAATGTATAAACATTAATCAGCATTTACATAAAATTTCTTTTAATTAAACACAAAAGTGGTGACTAGCCTCTTGCTAGTCCCCCAGTATCCACATGAAATAGTGAACGTGTTTTCTCCTACAAGGTCACCCTGTCTTGGCGGGAAACAGCTGTCGAATTTAAAAACTTTATAGCACAAGACTTTGCGATCTAGGTAAGGTTTATGTGAATTCCTTCACACATTTCCATGCTCACACTTAAAACAGCAAGTTTCAAAACTAACTTGCCTCCAGGTATTTGCTCTCATTTCTGTATGTGTTATAAAAATATTTAAATTTATCAATTATTATAGCCACTATGTCTAGGCATAACTCAGTTTAGTTTGAATAGTCACTAGTGTATACTTCACTACTCATAAAATATTGCCTTATGTATGTATTCCAATGTGCTTTATCCATATATAGGTTTGTACAACATTAATTTACTGGCAACAGATCACCGGGCACCTCTTTGTCAGGACAAAGGACAAAATTTTGAGACTACTTTTTTGCCAAAACAGTTTACTGGGCAGCCACAGATGGCAATGTAATGCATGTACACTCAGTTTAAACTGCAGTTGTTGGTAGTAATCCTCTGATTTTGTGTGATTCTTGGCATATTTTGCTAACTAGCCTAGCTATGTTATGGCTATTAACAAGCAGAGTTATCAGGTCAAATAATGAAGCTAGAATGACGTTCATTTATGACAAAGCAAGAGCTGATGAATTTTTATTTGAGGCATGATAAATTACCCAAGCAAACCCTAGGAATACCGTTACCTTATCTTACCAAGGGTGCCAGAAAATCTGTTGTACCTGTTCTGTATCTAATTTCTTCATTTTTTCCTCTCATCTAATGAATATATAAAAAATCATAACTGATAATTTACACTCCATACAATTTTTCCCGAGTTTGAAAAAAAAAAAAATATGCATGGATTCAGTTTTTACACTGAAGCAAAAGCAAACATTATTATGTACAGGGGAAACCATGCCGTGGCTACATTTATGGATTTAGAAATGGCCTGTAACAGAGAATGGGTATAGGGGTTCAGGAAGATATGCGCCATGTGTTTTAAATGTATGAAAATATTGGTAACTTGTTGAAAACTGTAAGGGTAATCATGATGAGGGTTAGACATACGACATGGTGCAGGAAAGAAGGAAAATGGTTTCCAGTCAGCATTTTCTGTTATGCTGCTCTGATAGTTTAATATGCATCATATATTTAGGGTTGTAAGAGAAGCAAATAGCATTAGGTTTGGGAAGGATATGATCCTAAAAGGAAGCAAGGAGCTAGTATTCCCTACTACAGAAATTATTACATGTAAAAAAGAAAAACTTTAGTTTTTCTTCTTTTTTGTCTTACCCTACCTCATTGGAAAAAAGCCAGTATGATAAAAAAAAAAAAAAAAATTCCTAAGGGTAAGCAAATCTGATTTTAACCAAAGGTTTTTATTTACTGCTTACAGATGACAAAAAGGTTATTGTTGGTGAAATTATGAAAATACTGGTACCATCCGACTTACGACTGAGCTTGGTTCCAACCAACTGGTCATAAGTCAAAAAGGACGCAAGTCGAACCTTTGAAAATTGCCGACATACTCGGTAGGGCATAATGTCAAACGTTTGCTATATAAACTAATTACATAGTACTGTAATGTACAATCATTATTTCATTCTTTTTACTATAATTTATTTCTTCTGATTTTTTTTTTTCCAACAAGTCGGCCGTCTCCCACCGAGGCAGGGTGACCCAAAAAAGAAAGAAAATCCCCAAAAAGAAAATACTTTCATCATCATTCAACACTTTCACCACACTCGCTCATTATCATGTTTTTGCAGAGGTGCTTAGAATACAACAGTTTAGAAGCATACACATATAAAGATACACAACATATCCCTCCAAACTGCCAATCTCCCCCCCCCCCCCCCCCCCCCCCCACCACCCCTCCTTTTAAAAGTGCAGGCATTGTACTTCCCATTTCCAGGAATCAAGTCGACTATATTGAAAATATCTGTTTCCCGAATCCCGTTCACTTTATATTACCATGCTCACACGCCAACAGATGTCAGGTCCGTAGTACCATTCGTTCCATTCACTCTATCTAACACGCTCACGCACGCTATGCTGGAAGTCAGAAGCCCCTTGCCCCAAAAACCGCCTTTACCCCTCTCTCCTACCCTTTCGTGGACGACCCCTACCCCGCCTTCCTTCCCTATTGATTTATTAATGCTTTCCTTGTCATTCTACTTTGATCCATTCTATCTAAATGAACAAACCACCTCAAAAAAACCCCGCTCAGCACTCTGACTATTACTTTTATAACTCCACACCTTTTCCTAATTTCACACACTCCGAATTTTCTGCATAAATTTTACACCAACATTGCTTAAACAGGACAATCTTCCACTGCCTCCATACCGTTCTCCTCGCTGCGCATTTACCACCCCAGCTTCACACCATATAAGTGTGTGGTCTACTATAACTTTATACATTTCCTTCTTTGCCTCCATAGATAAAACGTTTTTGTCTCCACATATACCTCAACGCACCACTCGCCTTTTTTCCCCTCATCAATTCTATGATTAACCTATCCTTCATAAATCCATCCGCTGACCCGTCAACTCCCAATTATCTGAAAACATTCACTCTCTTTCATACTCCTCCCCCCCCCACCCCCAATTTTAATCAAATTTTTCTATTCTAAATCATTTGATAATCTTGTCTGTATCGTATGTTACTGTTTATATATTTTAGTTATCATTGACACAGTGGAATGGGGAGATTACCACCTGGTAGTGTCATCCTGCCAGAATGTATTATAAACTATACCTAATGTAAAGATGAAAACTTGCAAAAATGTGCATTATGTGTGGTATTCAGCTGCCTGTGACTGAATTTGGATCTATCTTCTATCTCTTATATCTCTATATCTCTATATCTTATTATCTTTCTATATCTCTATATCTCTATATCCTATATCTCTATATCTCTATATCTCTATCTCTCTATATCTCATTTTCTCTATATTCTCTATATCTCTATATCTTCTATTCTTCAATATCTATATATCCCCTATATCTCTATATCTTATATCTCTATATCTCTATATCGCTATATCTCTATATCTCTATATCTCTTATTCTCCTCTCTCTCTATATCTCTCTCTCTTCTTTATATCTCTCTTCTCTATATATCTCTCTCTCTCTCTATATCTCTCTCTCCTCTCTATATCTCTCTTCTCTCTCTATATCTCTCTCTCTCTCTATATCTGCTCTCTCTCTCTATACTCTCTCTCTCTTTTTCTCTATATCTCTCCTTCTCTATATATCTCTCTCTCTCTCTCTTATCTTCTCTCTCTTCTATATCTCTCTCTCTCTCTATATCTCTCTCTCTCTATATATCTCTCTCTCTCTCTATATCTCTCTCTCTCTCTATATCTCTCTCTCTCTCTATATCTCTCTTCTCTCTCTAGATCTCTCTCTCTTCCTATATTCTTCTTTCTCTCACTCTCTCGATATCTCTCTCTCTTCACTATATCATCTCTCTCTCCCCCTCTTTTCTCTCTCTCTCTCTATAATCTCTCTCTCTCTCTATATCTCTCTCTCTCTCTATATCTATCTCTCCTCTATATCTCTCTCTCTCTCTAATCTCTCTTCTCTCTTATTATCTCCTTCTCTCTCTCTATATCTCTCTCTTCTCTATATCATCTCTCTCTCTTATATATCTCTCTCTTCTCTCTCTCTTATCTCTCTCTCTCTCTCTCTCTCTCTCTTCTCTCTCTCTCTCAACACACACACACCAACACACACACAAACAGGTACACAAGTGTTATCTACAGTGTTAAAATTACCAGGATAACCCCAAAAATCCATGATCAAAGTGCTTATACAGTGGATCTGTGCTCAGTGCCTAAATTCATTATTATTATTATACGTATTATTTTATTATTACAATAATACGTACATACTCTATACGTTATTAATAATAATACGTAATAGTATTAAACTATAATTAGTGCTTACTCATTAACTTACCTTAAAATATTTGTAGTCTGAATATTAGAGTGAGAGGCGAGTAAACAGATTAATATGAATAAACGAGAGAGAGAGATGGAATGTGTAGAAGTTAGAAGGATTCGCGAGTTTTGTAGAACAAACAAGGTTGTTGTTACCAGCCTGAACATGAATGGTTCTGTTCACTCTGTCAAGCCGACTGGAAAGACATCCTCAATTTATGTTTAATTTATATGTTAACAAGCATGTTTAGTATATAATTTTGAAACAAAAAATAGAAGGATTAAGTAAAATTGTCTATATTAAGCTTTTTTACACTTTAATGGTGCTCAGTGATTATAATTGCTTTCTTATTAGTATTTTAATATGGCATTTTCAAGTCCCAATACACACTCTTATGATTTTAATGTGTACCTACATGCATGCACAGGTAGCAAGATGTGGAGTTTAAAGCAGTTTAAGTTTTTTTTATTCATTATAGAGTGTATATCTGATTTTTATGTTTTTTACATATATTGTTTATTATGTATAGTAGATTGAATTGTGATAGATAAATAAGCTGTATAACGATTTTAGCATCCATATTGAAGGATGTGAACTCTGCTTCGTGTGTATACCTGTTGGTCTCTGAGGGGCTTAGAGACAAGCAGGCAAAAGACGACACACAAGGTAGACAGAAAGACATTATACAGGCAGACAAATACAGACAGATTTACTGTGACAACAGTGAAAATAAATAGAGTTCGAGGTAAGAGCCCTTTCATGGCCTTCTTGCCACAATTCCAGTGCAAAATTCAGACTTCCGCTTAGGGACAAATGGTGAAATTTCACTGTCCAGTTAGGACAGTTAATACAGTATGATGGTGGCTGATAGGGCAGGCGTAACTCAAAACTTGTTGCTGCCTGCATGGGCATTGTGCCGCGAGTTTTTTTTTTTTTTCAACAGTCGGCGTCTCCCACCGAGCAGGCTGGTGGGACCCAAAAAGAAAAAAATCCCCAAAAGAAAATACTCTTCATCATCATTCTAACACTTTCATCCACACTAACACATTATCACTGTTTTTGCAGAGGTGTCAGTATACAACAGTTTAGAAGCTACACATTAAAGATACTAACATATCCCTCCTTACTGCCATATCCCAAACCCCTCCTTTTTAAAGTGCAGGCATTGTACTTCCCATTTCTGGACTCAAGTCCGACTATATGAAAATAACCGGATTGCCTGATTCCCTTCAACTAAATATTACCCCTTGCTCACACTCCTACAGATCGTCAGGTCCCATGTACCTTTCGTCTCCATTCACTCCTATCTACACGATCACGCACGCTTGCTGGAAGTCCAGGCCCTTGCCACAAAACACTCCTTTACCCCTCCCCTATCTCACCCTTTCGAGGACGATTCCTACCCCGCCTTCCTTCCCCTATAGATTTATATGCTTTCATGTCTTTCTCTAGATCCATTCTCTCTAAATGACCAAACCCACCTCCAACAACACCTCTTTCTGCCTTGACTATACTTTTATTAAATCCACAACCTTTTCCAATTTCACAACTCCGAATTTTCTGATAATATGTACACCACACATTGCCCTTAAACAGGACATTCTCCACTGCTCCAACCGTCTCCTCGCTGCTGCATTTACACCAAGCTTCTAACCCAGATAAGAGTGTGTACTACTATATTTCATACATTCTCCTTCTTTGCCTCCATAGATAACCTTTTTTGGATCCACATTACGTACCTCAAAGCACCCACTCGCTTTTTTCCCTCATCAAATTCTATGATACCTCATCCTTCGTAATCAATCCGCGACACGTCAACTCCCAAGTATATGAAAACATTCACTTCTTCCATACTCCTCCTCCCAATTTGATATCCAATTTTTCTTATCGAAACCATTAATACCACTCATCACCTTACTCTTTTCTATGTTCACTTTCAGCTTTTACCTTTACACAATCCCCAACTCAATCCACTAAACCTTTGCAATTTTCTTTAGGAAATCTCCCATAAGCCACTGTATCATCAGCAAAAAGTAACAGTGTGCGAGTATTGTCAAATATTTATACAGTGGTATGTATCAGCGGCCCAGCCCAGTGCCAGATGTACGGTCGTAAGTCGATGGTGGACGTATGTCGGAGGTGTAAGGCGGATGGTAGGTTTGTATATAAAATTCTGAATCCCTTCACAAAATATTACCCAGCTCATACTCCAACAGCTCATCAGGTCCCAAACACCATTAATATCCATTTCAACTCCCATCTAACACGCTCATGCCGTGCTTGCCAAGTCCAAGCCCCTCAACCACAAAACCTCCTTTACCCCCTCCTCACCTTTTTGAGTCGTTGGAGTGTGAGCAGGGTAATATTTTTGTGAAAGGGATTCAGGGAACCGGTTATTTTTTATATAGCTGGATCTTGAGTCCTTAAAAAAAAAAAAAAAAAAAATAAATGAAAAATACAATGCCTAACACTTTAACCCTTTCAGGAGTCAGTCCAGTAGAATCTAAAGGCTTTACGTTCAGGGTCCAATCCGTAGATCAGTCATGAGCTCAGCTCACTCTGATAAATGCGAGTGGTAATTTGGGCTAGATATGAGAGAATACATCTATGGGGTATGTGTGCAAACATTAACAAATCCTGCGCAACTGTGTATGATGAGAAAGAAAAATTGAGGACCGTGATTTTCGATTAAACAGCGACTTTTGCAGTGTTTTTTTGTATGTTTTTATAGTTGTATTGGTGATTTCTTGGTCTCATTTGATAGATGAAGGGACATTATTTTGCACAGACAATGGCCGAACCGTGCTCAAAGTTGGCGGAAATAGTTAGATTTTTGCTGGTGTTCAAGAGTATAAAGAACGCCTCACACGGTCTAATTACACGCCACTGGTGGGTCTAATATACAGTTCAAAAATGGTGGTGATGATATTTATACAATTATTACAATATTGCATAACAGTAAATCTATTTTTTGGTGTGAATTAAAATTCATTATGTGAATAAAAAATCAAAATGGAATTTATTTGTAAAGCCTCAAAACAAAACTAATGAACAGAGGAAATGTTAGTTTAGTGCCAGGAATACCTACATTGTTTATTCTGGACCCTATTTTGAAATTGTAATATTTTGAACTTTGTGTTAAATTGGCCAAATTACCAATTTCCAGTCACTTTATTTTGTAGTTGAAAGGGTTGACTTGGCGATTTCTTGTGCTCAATCGATCGAATAGAAGTAATACTAGTCAAATAGCTAAGAATTTGGTCGACTGGAATAATGTAATTGGCCTAAAATGGGAGTCAAAGTCGGCAAAATTGCCGATTCGTAAATATCACTGACTCTTCAAAATTCATGAGAGCGTAATTTCGTCAATTTTCCATCAAAGATTCTCTACCATTTCATAAGAAAAAATAATTTTTTTTTTTTAAATTCTTGGACACTGGGGCACCACTTCAGATTTGGGCCTTGGACCCTGAAAGGGTTAACCCTTTGAGGGTTTTCGTCGTACTAGTACGTTTTACGCGTAGGGGTTTTTGACGTACTAGTACTCATAAATTCTAGCGGCCTCAAATCTAGTGGGAGAAAGCTGGTAGGCCTTCATATGAAAGAATGGGTCTATGTGGTCAGTGTGCACAGTCTAAAAAAAATCCTGCAGCACACTGCATAATGAGAAAAAAAAAACTTTGACCATTTTTTTTGAATAAATCAGCGACTTTGCAGTGTATTTTCGTATGGTATTTATTGTTGTATTCTAGTTTTCTTGGTCTCATTTTATAGAATGGAAGACATATTACAGAAATTGAGATGATTTTGACTGGTTTACAAAGAAAGGTGCCTCGAAATTGAGCTCAAAGTAGCAGAAATGTTCGATTTTTACCAACTTCAAAAGTAAACAAATCGTGCCAAGCGTGCAATACACGTCAACTGGCGAGTCTAATATTCTTTCACAAGTGCACCAATAATATTTATACCATTTTTTACACTAATGCAGTAGTCTGCATAACAGTAAATCTTATATTTTTTGTGAAAATAAAAATTCAAAGTGGAAAGCAAAAGAATATAAGAGGGGACTTGAGACATGACTAATGACTAGAGGAAATGTCATTTTAGTGCCAGGAATGTCTTTCTTGTTTATTCTGGACCCTATTCCGAAATTGGCATCTTTTGAAATTTGTGTGAAATTGGCAAAATTGCTAAATTCTGACCACTGTACTGGATAGTTGAATTTCATAAATGAGGTTTCTTGCATCCATTCGATAGAAAAAATGGGTTCTAGCGAAATATTCATGTTTTTTGTCGACTAAGTACAGTGAAATTGGCCGAAAATGGGGCTCAAGTGGGCAAAATCGCCGATGCGTAAACATCGCCGAGACCGCTAACTTTGCGAGAGCATAATTCCGTAAGTTTTCTATCAAATTTCAAACTTTTGGGTCTTTATGATCAGGAAAAGATTCTCTATCTTTTCATAAGAGAAAATAATTTTTTTTTTTTTTAAATTTGGCCGACCCTGAGAACGAGTTTCGGAGAGGGCCTGTCGACCCTCAAAGGGTTAAAGGAGGGGTTTGCGATATTGATAGTTTGGAGGGTCTTCTAAGCTGTCATATCTGAGCGCCTCTGCAAAGACAGTGATTTAAGTATGAGGTTAAAGTGTTGAATGTTGATTAAAGTATTTAATTTTTGGGGATTTTTTTTTCTTTTTAGGTCACCCTACCTCGGTGGGAGGTGGCCAACTTGTTGGGAAAAAAATATAAATTTTGGCAAAACATTCACCTGTATTGCCACCCAAAATTTTCCC
>NW_026510278.1:0-14664 GCF_026875155.1 Cherax quadricarinatus | reverse complement strand
AAAAATTAATTAATTGGGATTAGAAAAAATTTCCCAAAATTTGGGAGTTCCCCTACCGGGTGGCAATCCAAATGGGAAAAATGTACTCCACATTTTTTGTGATGCTTCAAATTGGCATATGGAGCAGTTGCTTACCTTCAATGTAATAGTGTTATTTCTCTTGTTATGTCTAAGGCTAAAGGGGTCTCCAATTAAATCACGTAAAATACCTCAGTTGGAATTAACAGCCATTTATGTAGGTGTCAAATTAGTAATTATATAAGAATAAGTTGCAGGAGATAAATATTAGCGACACTGTAATTTGGTCTGTTTAATGAGGTATCTTTACAATGGATTCGTAATGGAAACAGAAAAATTGTGTACGAAACAAAACAGAGTCGCTGAAATTAATCAGATGCAAGAGAAGTATAATAGTTTGGGTCAGCATGTGTTAACATTTAATCATATCCCTGGTGAGGAGGAAATCCAGCTGATTTCTTGTCTCGAGGTTTCCCTTATAGCTAAATTTGTAAATGCTGTATCAGGGTTTTTAAAGGACCGGGGCTGGTTGGTAAATAAAGCTAATTGGCCTGTAAAAAAGGGGCGTATATTGCTCCTGTTGAATTACTGGACCCCCACTCCAATAGTTTGTCCTCCCTTAGCCATTGATTAAATGGGTATTCTTCTTTACCCAAACTAATAAATGTAACTAAGTTGGTTTTTAAAATTTCTAAACAAGATAATATATCATATAAGTTTTCACATCCTCGTGAATATTGGATAAAGAGGGTACAGGAGGAAATCTATGGAAAGAGATTAATTGATGATGGAAAGAAAAAGTGAAAGGTTCCATAATAGAGAAATTTGGGGGCTGTATTTAGAGAACAATGTAATTAGGTGCAGAGGTTAGGTTACAAAATGCTGAATTGGGTGATTATGCTAAACACCCAAAATCTTACTGCCCAAAAACTTATCATCTAACAAATTTGATTGTTCTAAATGCCCATAAAAATGTAATGCATGGTGGGGTACAAGATACCTTAAATTGTATTAGGGAAACTTTCTGGATTCCACAAGGACGGCAAAGTGTAAAAAGGGTGATTAAATTTTGTGTAATATGTTGCCGTGTGGATGCCAGATCCTATATGTACCCAGGTCCTCCACCATTGCCAAAGAGTGTGTACCCAAATTTGTGAAACCATTTGATGTAACAGGTGTAGACTATAGTGGTCCAATAATTTTAACAGGTACGTCAAATGGTGTTCCACAGTTTATACAGCTGTTTCGAAAATTTGCAGCTAGGAGATCCTGTCCGAGATTGATGATTTCTGATAATGCCACAAATTTTGTAGCAGGTGCTCAACACTTGATAGAATTAAATAATAGTAATGATGTTCAATCTCTGTTAACCCAGTGAGGGTGTACCTGGAAATTTATTACTCCTAGAGCCCCTTGGCAGGGGTGGCTGTACGAAAGACTGACAGGCACAGTGAAGAGGTGTCTCCGCAAAGTACTACACTGGAAGAGAATTAATTTGGAAGAATTCCGTGCAGTGTTAGTGGAGGCAGAAAATCGTATAAATAATAGACCTCTCTCGTACATGAGTGATACACCTGATGCAGATGTATTAACACCTTCTCACCTAATAGTATGTGGAAAGAAATTGGAAGCTGCCCCTGTCTATAGAGATAATCCAGAAGAAAGTGATGAAGATTACAATGATGCGGCAGTGTTCTGGGATAAATTTAAAATGTTAAATAAATTAATTGATCATTGGTCTAATGTGTGGCATAAGGAATATCTAATACACTACGTGAACACTTTTATAGTACGACAGATGCAGTAAATCGACAGAACATTCAACCAGGTGACATTGTGTTGATTGATACTGAACAACATCGAACATTGTGACCTTTGGGCAAAGTATTGACATTGTACCCAGATGCACAAGGTGTTGTCAGAAATGTCAAAGTGTTGTGTCGTGGCCAGGAAAGTTTACGCACAATTAATAAATTGATTCCCTTGGAATTAGGTGTTCAATCAAATGTAAGTTAAAATCTGAGGGAAAGTGACACGAGTGATATGGAAGATAACGCTGACCAAGTGATGCCGGAAAATGAAATCGTAGTAAGACCTACTAGGAGAACAGCCACTCAAGCCAGAATCGGCTGGAATCGTCTCCTAAAGGAAGGAGTAATTTGAGTCGTTTAGCAACGAACTCCGGCCGGCCTCAGTGTGGAAAATATTGTACATATTTTCCGGAAATACGGTAATTTATAGGTAAATAGATGCCCTATATTGTATTTTTAAAAGAAGTATGTTATCGAAAAAAAGAAGAGACTTGCCATCTTGGTTTTGAATTGGATACAACGTTAATATAATGGGAAGAATTTTTTGTGCTCTAGAGGTTAAAATTGGATTGACACCTCTCAGATAGGAGGCGAAATTGTTGGACATGCATTCCTGCATAACTTGAGATATCAGACGACTGGACAAGACAGCTCCAGGAACCTCAGATAAGCTCTCTAGATTTGTGTATAATTCTGGCCAGTGTTTTCATAAATTTAGTTAGTGAGGTTTTTCTGAGTATGATACAACTTAATATCCAGTCAAATTGGTGAGTGATATTAAGATATATTTTCCTTCTGTTATGTATATGTGAATTTATATATAATCATTTTTAATATACAGTCCACAAATTTATATATTTACCAGAATTCCTGGTGATGTATAATTCATTTAATTAATAGGTCCAGAGCAACTTGTGGTTATGACAGTGGTAGGTATCGAAGGGGGACATTTTTGCGACCTAGGTGTCCCAAATTCCTACTTGTCTAATTGATAAATAATAATTATCTATGCTCATTTATTGTTATGTACATAATTATACATACAGATAAATGCAATTTTCCACAGTGTGGTTTACATGTTATAAAATACTAATTACAGAGGGGGCCACTAGGACACCTAGCATGGCTAGGCATTTCGGGCAGAATACAGTCACAAGTAAATAAATAAGTTTATTCAGATATACACAAATACAGTTACATAGATTATCATACACAGCAGCATGTGTAGAGAATCTAGGATAACCTAAAAAAAAAAGTCAGAAAGTGACTTACTTATTTCCATTGGGGTCCTTGAGACCTTGTCAGAACCACTAGGAATTGTTACACCACTAGGAAGAAATAAGTCATTTCAATTTTTTTTTTCACTTATTCTGTCGTGTGGTTAAAATTTGTTTTATACTCTGATATAGTTTTAATTTTCTCAAGTTTTCCATATCGGAGTAACTGAAATCTCTCTTCACTGACCCCTCAAGGAAGGTTCCTTGATGTTGGTGAGGGGCTCTTGATTTAGGGAATTGGATCTGTGCTCCAGTTCCCCGAATTAATTAAGCCTGAATGCCTTCCACATCCCCCCCCCCCAGGCGCTGTATAATCCTCCGGGTTTAGCGCTTCCCCCTTGATTATAATAATAATAATAATAATAATAATAATAATAATAATAATAATAATAATAATCTCTTCACTGAACTTCATATTGTTTTCTGCGGCCCAGTTAAAGATTTATAACAGTGTGAATTTGTAAATGGTCCAAGTCGGACCGAAACGTCGTCGTAAGCTTCTCTCTTTTATGTACGGGTTATTTGTGTGCAGTTAAAGATTTGTTTGATCTCCGCCTGGAGTCTTGCAGTGTCTTCGATGGGTGACACTGTCATGCAAATTCGGGTGTTGTCTGCAAAGGAAGACACGGTACTGTGGCTTACATCTCTGTCTATGTCAGAAATGAAGATGAGAAAAAAGATGGGAGCGAATACTGTACTTTGTGTAATAGCTTTTCACTGTATTCCTCTGACTTTACTCTATTTACTCTTACTCTTTGTGGTCTATTTGTTAGGAAATTATAGATCCATCTACCAACTATTCCTGTTATTTCTTTATCACGCATTTTGTGTGCTATTACACCATGACCGCACTTGTTAAAGACTTTTGCAAAATCTGTGTATACTACATGTTCATTTTGTTTGTTCTCCAGTTCATCCAAGACCTTGTCATAATGGTCCAGTAGTTGGGACAGACAGGAGCGACCTGCTCTCAGCCCATGCTGCCCTGGGTTGTGTAAACTGATGGGTATCCAAGTGGGTGACGATCTTGCTTCTTAGAACCCTTTCAAACATTTTTTATGATGTGGGACGTTAGTGCTGTTGGTCTGTAATTCTTTGCAATTGCTTTACTGCCACCTTTGTGGAGTGGGGCTATATTTGTTGTTTTTAGTGACTGGGATGACCCCTATGTCCATGCTCCCTCTCCATAGAATATTAAATGCACGTGAAAGGGGTTTCTTGGCAGTTGTCGAGTTCCACGAGTCTGAGCCTGGGCAGAGTGCATAGGCATGTCATTTATTGATTTTTCAAAGTCCTGTGGCGTTAGAAGTATCTCAGAAATTCTTGAATTAACCAAATTTTGAGACTGGGTCATAAAAAATCAGATTTTTGACCCATAGTCTGATTAACGGCTCACTAAACGCTGGATCATCTTCGGATTCAGTATTTCACTCATTTCTTTGCTGTCATCTGTGTAAGTCCCATCTCGTTTAAGTAGCGTCCTACTTCTGGATGTGGTTTTTGTTCTAGATTTGGCATAGGGAAAGAATTTTTTCAGTTTCATTTATGGTTTTAATTTCTTTTTAAGTACGATATTTTCTAGTTCTCTGGCCAGTGCCTCCTTACGTATTTCAGATATACTGCCCCTTTTGCCTTCACTGTAAGGGGCTCTGTTTTTCTAGTTTACATCTTCCTTCTTGAACATCCCTCAAGGCCACAGATTTAAATTTTTCTTGGGCAGAAAGCGGTTGCTCGAATTCAAACCCTGGCAGATAAAGGGTAACAAAGATTGGGGGAGGGGCCAGGAAAATGGACAAGAGTCAACTCCTGCAGGACAAAAAAAACCCTCATTAAAAGAGAAGGAACTTTTTTTTATTTTTTTTTTTATATTTTTTTTAAAAAACCAACAATAGAAAATAGAAAAAAGGGAAAAAAAAACCAAAAAGATGAAAATATATGAACAAAAAACTGAAAAAATTTAATTGATTTTTGAAACATTAAGGGAATAACATTACATATAACAAATTGACCACTTTTCCCTCATAAAAATCAGTCCCGAAGCTTAAAATTGCCCTAACAGCTACATGTGGATAATTTATTTTTTCGCAAAAACATGCAAACAATATTAATCTTCCTCAATTAATCCCCTTGCTCTTAATTCACACTAGAATAATAAAATACAAGTATAATAAGAGCATTTGAATCAAGAACTTTCCCAAATTAAAAAATTTACCCTAAACCTAACCCCAGTTTTTCATCGTATTTAAATGTCAAATCAACACAAAATTTTCCACTTTCCCCCTAACCATATTTGTTGGTTAATGATAAAACCCTTGTATTACCATCAAGAGAAAAAAAAAAAAAAAAAAAAAGGGAAAAAACCCATCTTCACCTTTAAAATCAGCTTCAATTTTACATACATGTACTACATATAAATAATTTATAAAAGTATGTTGTCTAATTGAACAATCACTTACAACGTCATTTTTAAATATTATGTCAACTCAACCTTGAAAAAACTTCATCCAATTTTCAATTTAAAAGGGTTCGTAAAACTTTTAAATACATACTTCTTTTGGCCCCAAATCAATTGTGCTTACAAAAATCAATTGTAAATTAAACTGGAACAAAAAAAAGCATTTTGACTTTTACACATTGTACAAAATCATAAATGGCAAAGAAAAATTTATTGATACATTGAAATGTTCATGAGAAAAACCTTTAAAAGGTTAACAAGAAAGAAAACATACATACATACATCTTATAACAAATATTTTCATACATACACCATATATATATTATTATTATATATATATATATTAAACACACACCACACATATACATACATATATACACACACATCAACGCATGATATATTAATACATAGTTATAGGTCGAAAATTTCCCAAAAATATAATGAAATTGTACTTGAAACACTCGGAACAAATAATGTTAAAATTTTGCACCCCAGAAACCCTTCATATAACATTCATCAAACTCGTCATGCTCCGACCTTTTGGGAAACCAGCCCATTTCCCCCCCTTACCTCCCTTTAAACTCCGAAACCCCCGTAAAGTAAATTCCTATAACCCTCACTTAAATCCCTCCCCCATCCCCCCCCATCACCTCCTTATTTTACACTTTGTCCTATAAAAATTGTGTTAATGTTTAAAATTCTTTCACCATTTTTTCGCTCCTTCTACCCCCAAGACATAAAAAATATAATCCGTAATTATATACCCTACCGCATTTCTACCATCTGATTCCCCCCCAACTTGTTAAGTTAAAACCCTAAAAATCCCAAACCCCCCCCCCACTAACCTTATTACCTTACCCAACCAAACCCTTATTAGTTAATACATTCGCAAAAAAAAATATATGGAAAACATTCCCCCATCCACCACAAGCCTGCTATCCCACCCTCCCGTATTCTCTTATGGAATAAAACCATTCCAACGGTAAGATCCCATTAAAAATCTATACTTACTTCTCGTCTTGGGTTTTTTAAAGAATTTGTTCAAACCCCCCAGATTTCGCCAATCATACTCGGAAAAAACCTTTACCTGTACCCTGCCTTCCTTCCCCCCCATAAGGTTTCCCAATTTAATATTGAAGGATCGTCATTTTTATGATGCCCCGAAACATTGCCTCACCTTTTTTAACTCCCAAAACCCACCCACCCCTTTTGGCATATCCTGACGTATCTTATGAAGCCCCCCTTCCCCGCCCCCCCCCTCCCGCTTATAATACGTTTCAAAAACACATCAAAACCTTTTTTTCAACGTATAAACCCCAGCCCCCCACGGCCAACCGGGGTGTGAAAACCGCTTCCCCCAAAACCATGCTTCCAGTACCCCAAAAAAAACAAAAAACGCGTTTTTGAAACCTTTGTATTATACGAAGTATGGTATTTTGCTGTACTGCCAAAGTTTACTATATAATGGACATTTTTTTGTAATTCTCTTTGATGCAAAGTTAAGTGGCAGCTCGAAAACCATGAGGCGCTTCAGTACACCATCTACAATACCTGAATTTATTTGTTGTGCTAACTTATACCCTTTAAATAAACGATCCCACAATCAAAATTTGGTCCCCCTTTTTCCCCTTTAAACTACTTCACATTCCTCAAAACCCTATCCCAAATCCATTACTTCGTTTTCCTTTTTAAATTGCATGCCAGAAGCCTTTTCAAAAATTTTTACTCTTTTCCACCCGGGGAAAATCCTGTTCCATTACTAAAATCGTTGTGTCTCAACATACCCAAACAATCCCAGCCCCCCCCCCTTTTCGTCCCCAACCCTTTTGCTCCCAAATAAGACCCAAATTCCTTATAAAAGGGATCCTGTAAACACGAAAAAAAAATTTTGTAAAGGGGAAAACCCTTTTGACGTAGACCCCTCTCATCTAAATTTTGTTCTCCTAACCTTCCTTTCCTGCACCCGAAGGATGCATCTTGATATTTTAATTTTGGGCCCATGATAAAATTTTTCCTCCCCAAACCCCTGCCACTCATAATCTTCCTAACGTTTCCCCCTTTCTACCTATCATATCCCGCCCCCCAATCTATCCCAACACCCCCCCACCCCCAAATTTTACTCTTTCTTCAATAAAACTTTAATCAAACCTCCCCGTCCTAGCCCTTTCCCCGGACCCCATATTGCCCCCTTATCGATCACTTTACCCGGGGCCCCTTTTTTTATTCTGTTGCTAAAATTCTTGCAAAATCTTATAACACCACACAATAACGAAAAAAGCCGTAGTTTTAACTGTTAATGGCTCCCTTTTGGCACTAAAACGACCACAGCATCCGTGCTGTGCCCCTAAAACCCCATCCCCCTTTAAAGATATTGAAAAATCTTACCAAAAATTCTTTTTTAAAAAGCTCCAATTTTGGGATAAAATCACTGGGAAACCCCTCAATTCCGGTGCCTTTTCCCAATTTGGCCCCCGGTTAAACTACCCATGTCTCGCACTCCGTTATCGGCCCCCTTTCCAAAAAGAATCGTCTGTCTGTCAAATCACATGCACAAAACCCTTTCCCAAAGACTGTAATGCTATTTATTTTCCCACACTTTGCGTTTTCAACTTAACCCCAAGGATCAATATACCCACTCATACCCTCAGCGTCGCAACACCTGGGCCCTTATACCCTTCATACCCACCTGAAAAATTCAACCCCCTTAATCCATGCCTTGCGACGTGTGGGTTGACCCGCAACACAAGCCGACGGCCGATCCCCCCAAAAACCCCCTCAACCCCCCCTTAAGCCTTTTCCCCCTCAAACCTTATTTTGTAAATTCCGGATATTTTCCTTAAACTTTCAATTTCAATAACGGATAAATTTGCATTAATGTGTGCAAACGTCGGCCAAAGCCCCTCTAAAATTTTGAAAACCCTATTTTTAACTGTTATATCTTTCCCCCGTTAATAAATATTCTTTTACGTTTTTTGCTATTGTTTCCCCCCAATTAACCATGGCAAATCCCCCGGTGCTTCTACATAAAAATCCCCATATTCCAAAAGCAAAAAGAATATCCCCTTCCTTTAAAAATTTACATTTAATTTCCAAAATGATGGACCCCTCCGGGCAACCCCAAATTCCCAAAACTATTACCACCCTCTTTGATCCAAAAAAAACCCCATTATCACATCCCCCTCGACAGTGACCGCACAAAGGCACGTACTTCGGTCCAAACCCGCCCCTAACCCCCGTTTAATAAGGTAGCTTACCATCCCCCCCCCCACAACATCCTTTAACCCCCCCCGGCAATATATCCCCCAATATACCCAAACAACACCCCCCCCCCTCTGGGCTCCACATCTTTACGAGTATCACGCAATTCCAATCTCCGCCTTTATTGCAAATCGGTAAACCCGTAAAAATAGACCCGCACTCCCGAACAAATTTTTTTTAATATCACGTCCCTCACCGGGGCCTTTTACTATAAACTAATGGAACCCTACCCAATTCCTCCCCCCTAATTTCCTCCCTCCCCCCCTTCATACGCCTTACTTAAAAGGGCTAGTTTCCTTTTCCAAAATGGCAGCCCACCTTTCAAACGTGTGCTGTTCCATGTCACATTATAACCACTCATATCCAACCATAACCAGGCCTAAAATTATGTTCCTGTAAGAACCACATCCCCAACCAAGTCTCACCCCAAAAACTCATTAAACCACTTTTAACTTCCTCTCAGCTCTCAACCCGTAATATTTATAGTAAAAAAAACTTTAAATTTAAAAAATGGGTTTTCCTTTTGTCCCCGGGGATTGACTTACCCCAGTTCGTTTTGCAACACCTCTGCCCTCCCCCCCTTTTTTGGGAATACCTTTGCAATCCCCTTATCCCCTTTGGGGTTTACCATTCCCCTCTTTTTGTACCCCCACCCAAGCTTTTTTTCCCCGGGCGTTGGGCAGGGGTGAGCACATCATCAGAATCCGATGATGCTGCGTCCTCTTTTGTTTCCCCCCCTCCCCCGCATTTTGACATCTGAAGCACGTCCTGATGCCCTCCCTCTACGCATGCACTTCAATTCCCCGTGCTCTCTCGTGAAAAACCCTATCTTCTGCCATACCTCATCACAGCCCTTCCCCCCACTGAGCCCGGGTCTTCCCCTGATCTAGGACCCCATTCCTCTAACAATCATCCAACGCCTTTTCCAAAACGCCGCCCCTTCTTCACCCATATTAGGAGTCTCTCCCCAAAAACCTTATGTATTCCAATGACTGAATTTTCCCCTTTTAGCGTTACAACTGGCGATTCAACTCCTTTTCCTTTTTTACCCCCACTCCATGACAAACCCTTGTTGGGGGGGTGTAGCAAGAGACTGTTTTCGTCATCACCAACCCGTCCATGGCGTGTTGCTCTGTTGCTGTTGCGTGTTGCCTTGCTGTTGTGCCGGGTACCCACTTGTTTCTACACTGCGCCCGATGTGGGCATATGACCACATAGCCGACACGTACGTTGTTGCCCCGCATAGTTACATGACTTGAGTCCTTTTCTTTAACACAATAATGAAGGGAAAAGGGTGCCGAAGATCATTTTTAAATGTAACGCGCCCTTCCCGCGAAACCCGCAACGGTCCAGTTGCCCATCTCCCTGCTGGGTACGTGAACCGTCCATAAATACGCAGTTACTGGGAAAATCAAATCAGTGCTCAAAAAGGGAATTTCCCGATTTTCACCAGGTTTTTTTAATGCGAGAACATCTAAGTCCACCCAACGCTGTATTAACCCGATGATGGTCTCGATTTGTCGACATGCCCGAGACTTTTCAGAGTCTCTTTAAAGAGTTCTTGTCATTCCATTTTAATGCCACCCCTATCTCCTCATTTGTTCCCTGGTTCGCGAATGAGCTGGTAATAATAAATCCGTTGGATCCCGTGAAGCACCACGGATCATTCAATGCAGCAGTGTTGATTCTTTTTCGCTATTCAGCGCCATGTTGGAGGAAATAAATTTCCACCAACCAACGTAGGGGGGTCAATCAGGTAAAACTGCGCAAAAAAAATCAAACGGAGCGTTGGCAGCTCGTCCACACGGGTCGGAGGCGATGAGGAAATTTTAGGGAAAGGGGAAATGGGGGTTAGCTAGTGCCCCAATATTTCCCAAAGGGTCCACAAACCAAACCCTTTAAAAAGCCAAAGTGTTGGCAAAACTGTGGGGCCTTCGGGAATCTTAACAAAGAATCATTTTGAACCCTTTATACATCGGGCTTATTACTGAATATACAACACCAGTATGGAACCCACACCTGAGGAAGCATGTTAAAAAAACTGGAGAAAGGGTAAAAGTATGCAACAAGATTAATTCCAGGCTAAGAGGTATCAGCCACGAAGAGAGGCTAAGTTCCTAACAACCCGGGAGAGCACAAAGACCAGTAGAAACATGATAGCATTCAAAATACTCAGACTAACAGGGACAGGTTGTTTGGGAGGTGGGAAACAAGTACTCGGGGAAACAGCTGGAAATTCAAGACAAAAATGAGTCACAGTGATGTCGGAAGTATTACTTGAGTCACAGGGAGGGCGGAGAGGAATGACCTCGACGAAGTGGTGAAGGTAGACTCCATACATAGTTTTAAGAATAGGTAACGATAGGGACCACGAGACTAAGAGTGAATCTGACAAGTGGCAAGCTAAGAAGCGGGTCCAGGAGTTGAGACTTTTAGATTATTATTTTACAGGTGAGAATGTGAGAACAGGACTCAGGACATCCCTTTCATGGGCCTTTTTAACCAAATTCAACTGTTCTAAAAAAAAAAAGGTTTAACGTGAATTTAAATAAGACAGAACATACCACGAGCGGGGATAGAACCCGCGATCAGAGTCTCAAAACTCCAGACCGTCGCGTTAGCCACTGGACCAGCTAGCCACAATAAGAGTTTTGAGACTGATCGCGGGTTCTATCCCCACTCGTGGTATGGTTTGTTTGCAATCGTGTCATTACGATTTCGTGATTCAAGTTAAATAAGACAGCCTCGTAGTACGATGTTTCCCATAAATACTGTACATACTGAGGTATTCTTAAATATTATATTTATGTATAATGTTTTAAAACAAAGAATTTTGAATTACGATATTTTGAATTTTGAGGTGATGTCCGTGTGAACGAAGGTTCCTCTGACAATATGGAAGATATTCCAAGATGTTACTACAAATCCGGGACCTTTAAAGGAGAGGGCCTTGATTTTGTTGAACAGCTCTTGATCCAAAGAGCTGGAGGTACACTACTTCCTAAGATCAAACCTGATCACCTCCCATTTCCCAGGCGCTGTATAACCCTTACTGATTTATCTTCATTAATACATTACCCGGGGAGCGCTAAACACGCAGGGGGGTCAAACAGCACCTTGGGAATGACAGGCACTCAGGTTTGATCCGAGGAAGGAACGGATGGCTAGCAATTCCTCCCAAATACAAATCTGTACTTCAAAATTACTGCATAAAACACACAGTAATCTGAAGGCCCACAGGATTCCCTTTGATCAAGATCCCAACGCCAGCATCAAGGTACCCCACTTTGAGAGACCCATCCTGGTTTAGCACTCCCCATGAGCATAATAGCGCTAGCAGCTCCGGCAGTGACCTGGAGAAGGGTGTGGCATACTCTACCTCGGGAATATTAATAGTCAGACTAAAATAATCATTACGGCGCTCTTACCTAGGCTACGATACTCCCGGAACTGATCCTAACACACTTATATGTAGAGCTTTCTTAAGACCAGTCATGACTTGATAAAGCTCTACACAGTGAAACATGATAAAGCTCTACACAGTGAAACATGATAAAGCTCTACACAGTGAAACATGATAAAGCTCTACACAGTGAAACATGATAAAGCTCTACACAGTGAAACATGATAAAGCTCTACACAGTGAAACGTAACTTGATAAATCTCTACAAATAAATAATACTAGTTTATTTCAATATGATACAATGTTTATACAGAAATGGGTGACACGAGAGTGCATGTTGAAAGCCCATGGTAATGCCTTGGAGGTTCGTGGTTCGATCCCCGGTACGGGTGGAGTCATTAGGACGTGTTTCCTTAAGACATCTGTTGTCTATGTTCACCTAGCAGTAAAATAGGCACCTGGGTGTTAGTGGACTGGTGTGGGTCGCATCCTGAAGACAAAATTGACCTAATTTGCTCGAAATGCTCTGCTTAACAAACGGCTTTGTATATAGTAGTATGTCATTGATGTCAGCTATGGTCTGTATACCTTGTACATGTACTTGTAGAAATAAAGATTATTATTATTATTATTATTATTATTATTTATTTTGTAGCCTGTCTCTTTTTTTCACATTTGCAACCAATATCCAACCTCATCCTTATCCCTAGCACACAACCTCATCCTTATCCCTAGCACACACTCTCCTTATCCCTAGCACACAACACTCATCCTTATCCTAGCACACAACTATCCTTATCCCTAGCTTACACAACCTCATCCTTATCCTAGCACACAACCTCATCCTTATCCTAGCACATACCTCATCCTTTACCCTAGCACACAACCTATATCTTATCCTAGCACACAACCTCATCCTTATCCCTTAGCCACAACCTCATCCTTTCCCTAGCACAAACCTCACCATTATCCCTAGCACACAACCTCATCCTTATCCCTAGCACACAACCTCATCCTTATCCCTAGCACACAACCTCATCCTTATCCCTAGCACACAACTTCATCAATATCCCTAGCAAGCAACCTCTTTCCATATTTTCTGAAGTGTCTGTCATCCATATAACTTAGTGGATTTGGTTGCTGTAACTCATTAAGCCAAGAATACTTTAAGTATTAACATACAAATTCAAGTAAACTCTGTGTATATACTGAGATATACACATCTGGGGGTATTTAACCTCCTCCTGCGGCTTATGCATTACTAGTTAACCTTGGTCTGCTCTCAACACCCTTCTCATTTTCCTCAGGATACGTGCAATTTATTTAGATTCTCACACTTCCCGATGACTGTAGAGTTCAAGAACCTTAATACACATTTATGATAGGTTGTACAGGTTAGATTAGGTCTATCTTGGAGAATGGAACCCCTTCATGATCACACTAGTGAAGAACCAGTCGAGAGTTTTTGTTCCCTATACTGGGTATCTTTGACTGGTGGTCTACAGGTGACGTGCAAACTTAATAACCCTCGAGCATTCAATACACTATAAAATTTATAAACCAACTAAGTATTCAGTTAGAACTAATATGAATTGACTTTGAGGAGAGACTTAGGGCCGGTACCGAACTTAACAACTCTGGAAAAGAGGAGCACTAGGAGGGATATGATCACGTCATGCAAAATACTCTAAAGATTAAAGTTGATAAGAGGCTGAGATGAGAGATGAATCCAAGGACGTGGATGAGTCACAGGCAGGACTGGATTAAGACCTGGGCTTTAGGAGCTGCAGCCCAGGGTCCTCCGCCAGCTGGAGGGCCTCCAGGGGCTGCAGCCCACGGTCCTCCACCAGCTGGAGGGCCTCCAGGGGCTGCAGCCCAGGGTCCTCCACCAGCTGGAGGGCCTCCAGGGGCTGTGGCCCAGGGGCCCAACAGTACCTGTAGCCCAGGGACTCCACAAATAAAGAATAGCTCTATTACCCTGGGTACCAACATGACTGTACTAGAGCTTTACCAGGGATCAACAATGCATATTATTTCAGGAGAGGTGGTACCTTCATGGCGGTAAAGAGCTCTTGATCCAAAGAATTGGAACTACCCTTTCTCTCAATGAATACGAGACATGTGCAACACTTGGGTGAAAACACCTAGGTGTTCCACATGTCTCATATATCAGCTTATCGGTACTGTATGCCATTAATATTCCCTCCCTTTCCTTGGATCAAATCTGGTTGTCTTTTTCCACAGGCGCTATATGACCAATACGGGTTTAGCGCTCCCCTACAACAACAATAATAATAATAATAATAATAATAATAATAATAATAATAATAATAATAATAATAATAATAATAGCAGTATTATTACTTCCATGGGAAGCTCTAGTCCTGTAAGGTTCATACAGCGCCTGAGGGTAATGGGAGGCATGAGCCAAGTAGGGAGCAG
>NW_026510277.1:0-14413 GCF_026875155.1 Cherax quadricarinatus | reverse complement strand
CGGGGCGAGCACTGCGCGGCCCCGTGCAGTTCCATGTGTAATGTACATGTGCCACCTGGGCGAGCCTGGGGGACCTGCAGTTTCCATGTGAAATGTACATGCACCCGGGGCGAGCAGCGCCGGACCGTGCGTTCTCAGGGCCCTTTTGGTTTTTAGTTTAATATTTTTATTATCCCCCATACCCACCTGTGGGCGGTAGTCAAGAGATTACAGAGGTAATTTGTCCAGGGAGGACTCCAAATTTTGTAGCTGAGCAAGTTAAAAGGGGAAATAACTCACAATTTACAAAGGTAATAAATCACAATTTACAAAGGTAATAACCCCAGGTAAGCTGGTCAAACAGACAAGCTAAAAAGGTATTTACAGATTACGAGGTACAAAGGGGGCCCAGGGACGGGGCCCCCCAAAGTTTTGTAGCTGAACTAGGTAAAAGGGTAATGGCCACAATTTAAAAAGGGTAAAAATTTCTGTGAATGGTTCTTACTTTTATACTTTGGCTACAATCATAACAAATTAAGAGTAATGAAAATTTCACCCCCACACCCGGGTCACAACTGTAATAGTTTTTGGTGCAAATTTGTTGTTGATCACACACACCCAAAACACAACCCACACACACCCCCACACACACACACACACACCACACACACACACCCACTTTTTTTTTAATATCTTTATCCCCCAACCCCATCCTGGGGGCGGTAGCAAAAGTTTACAAAGGTCATAATGGGCCCCGTGCTGGACCCCAAGTTATAATACTAAACAGTTACAAAGGTAATAAACCCCCTAATCGGTCACTAATCATGCAAGTTACAGATAATGAATATTTCACTCCTATAAAGGGTTACAGTCATGAACAAATTAAAAAGAAATAAAACCACTGAAAGTCCACGACGGGGCAAATTGTAAGATTATAAATAAAATATTAAGGGGTCATACCCCACACTGCGCGCGCGCGCACATACACACCGAGAGCGCACCACGGGCAGTGCACCAAACGTACAAAATATGCATACACACAAAAACGCAACCCCCACACCCACACCCACACACACAACCCAACCCCACACAACACCCCTCACACACACCCACACACACACCCCACCCCCCACCCACACACACACACCCACACACACACACCCACAACACAAACAACCCCCAACGCACACACCCACACACGGACACACACCAACACACACGCACACCACACCAACCCCCTCACACACACCCCCACACAACCCCCCACACACCCACACACACGCACGCTCACACCACACAAACCCACAACCACACCCCCTCACACACCCCCACACACACACAACACACAACCACCACAACACAACCCCCACCCACACACACACACACACACACCACACACACACACATGCACACTCACAATGGGGGTAATGTTTTTTTTAAACAGCTAGCAAAGTCGGGGTTTATTTCTCCAAAAAATTTTTCTGCAATAACCCCTGTGGATAAAATATTTTCCATTTCTTGAAAAACTTCTGAGTGGGGTTGTTTTCAAATTCATTAATTTTATATCACCCCCCAGTACATAATGACCCCGGGGGGTGTGACAATAGTCCAATCGGCAAAGTTTTACATTTCGTTTGGCCCTACAGGGTGGGGGGAAAATTTAACCTGCCAAAATACTTGAAACCCCACCCGGAGCCGGGAGTATTTAAAACCCCCCAAGAGTTTTGTTATCTTTTTGGGAAAGGCACCTAACATGTGGCTCCCCCTGCATGATGGATGTGATAAAAGGATTGACTTGTGTCAATCTCCCTAAGTCTTAAGCCCAATAAAGTTCTTTTGAAGTTTTTTTTGTATTATTTTTTCCCCAAACTGTAAAGGAAAACCCCCAAGATTGTAATCTCCCCCCTTTTTGGGAAAGCACCCACTTCCCCAAATTTTAAAATCTTTTCATCATGATCTGAAGACCAATGTAGAGGAATCCACAGCTTGTCCCCACTCGGGAATTCCACGTCACAAATTTACCATCCCTGTGCTGGCTTTAAAAAAAAGAAATGCCAAAATTTATATTAATGATTGAGAGCTTTTAAAGGTACAAAAAACATTAAAATTAAATTCAAACCTTAAAAACAGGGAAACACATTTGAGTGAAGGGTATGGAAACCCAGTTCTGTTTAAAGGGGGAAGGCCCATTTAAATGATGCTGCCCCAATTTCTTTATAAAGGCCATCACTCTGTGTGACAACAGCAGCACTACCAGCTGAAACAGTGGACGGGTAAACAGAACCTCGACGAAAATAATTTGTGAAAGATTGTTCGGGGTTTTGATTTAATTTTATAAATACAGTTTAAAGGCATAAAGTTTGGTTTAAAGACAAAGCTTTGGTTGTGTTTTAAAGAAGAGTTTTGGGGGGAAATGGGGGAAAGGGAAAGTTTGGAATGGGGTAATACCCCATGGAGAGGGAAATGTTTTCTGTTTTCCAACTTGATATAGATCATGTACGGGTTTTCTGCGGAGGTCGGTTCCTTTTTTTCCCGATCCATCGGGAAGGATTTACCAGTGTGAGGAAAGTTTGGAGGGCTTCTGTGCGGGGTTTAAATGGGGTTTGCCAAACCCCATTTTGCCCCCAAAAAGGGAAATTTTTCCCTTTTCAGTAACACGATCTCTAATGCTTGGAATTTTTAAGTTTTTTCCGATTTTTAAAAATTTTTGGCAGTACGAGGGCATCCTGGGATATCCATTGCCCTTTGTTTTGCAGTTTTTTTCCGCCCCCCAAACTTCCCGTCAGACACAGTGCAAGAAATGGCGTGCTAATTAAAAAGAACTAATATAAGCAAGATACATCATTTTCCCAATTTTAAATTACACCATACCTGGGAGGAAAAAACCCCCACAACTCTAAGTGCTCTCAGCCTTTTTTTTGTATTGGCGACAAAAATCTCGTTTCAACAGGGGCCAATTTGTGGAACCAAAAGCCAGATAACCTGTTTTCTGCTTACATTTTTCAAGAAGAGGGCCCCTCATGCAAAATGGATTTGAAAGAACTGGGGCCTCTCGCCCAGGAGGACGCCTGTTGAGTACTTTGTTTTATCCCCTGAATTATTAACCCCAGGGCCGCACGGCTAAAAAAAATGATTTAAGGGAAAGTTTTGGGGGTTGGGAGAATCCGGTTTTTGTGAATCATTTGTCTCCAAACAAAACTAAACCCTAAATGATGGGGGTGGTAGGGGATTTCCTTTGTAAGGGTTAAACAAAATGTTAAAAGGGTGGGACTAAGCAAAACCCCCCCTGTGGGGGTTTCCCAATTCAAAAAAACTTTAGTTAAAAATTTTTTGGGCCCGGAAAACCCAGACGATTCTGTTGGACGGTAACCCCTTTTTTTCCAGCGGAGAAGCCTTCCCCCCATCCATTCTGGAAATTCACAATTTATTTTGTCTGTTGGGTACATCAAAAGCGGATTTAAAAGGGAAGGAACGTGTGTATAGCTTCAGTTTTGCGAGTAGAAAAGGGGGGCAATGCAATGATTCCCACTTCCCTTCCATGCATGAAACCATGCAACCGGGGGGACAAGAATTCCTTAATTCGTGCATAAGAGATTAAGAAAACATCCTTTTAAAGTTTTTAAAACAAGCATTTGTAAAGGGGTATTGGGCCCAAATGGTTTTTTTTGATTTGGGCCCTTTTGGGAAAGGGAAAAATGAGGGGTATTGGGTCCCCTGATTTGGGGACTCCCCAGTGACATAACTTATGTTATATAATTCCCGTAAAAGGTTACCCCGGTTTCTCGACACAGCAATTGAGTATGTTTAAGTAAAACCATCCTAACCCGGCGACGGGGGTTTTCCCCTTTGTTAGTGCCCGCAAACAAGTTTATAATTAGTGAAAAAAAAGTTGCAGTCACCCCCTTGCTGAGCATAAAGCAAACCCAAATTCCCCTCCCTTGCATATATTTGTCCATTAATTTCCCCCTGTGTGGTACTGGGAAGGGCTGTCATAGTGATGTAGCAGCCCCAACACTGACTAAAAACCCTTCGCCCCATGCAAGGGGGAGGGTGCGCGACTGCCCAGTTCTGTTAAACCCCTTTAAATTTATTTATTCCCTCCCCTGCCCGGCCAAGTGGGGGGTGAGCATTGGGGACCATTGACAAATTGTTCCCAGTCTGTTTGCCGCAGCTCTGTCATACGCTCTCTGGCAGCAGCAAGGGCAGTTTGGAAGAGGCTCAGCATTTCAGGGGTACGATGGTTTCTATAGGCTAGGCCTAGTCTGCGAGCAGTACGTTTCAATGTTCGAAGTTAGAATCATTGTAATAGGTATGATTTTTATAAGACTTATGATTATTATGGAAGTCATTTGGATTTAGAGTAGTAGGAGGTTTCAGAGGCGGCTCTAAGAAGTTCTGAATACTGTCACAAGGTCATGTTAAAAGTCTCGACAGAGGTACACTCATAGGAATTATACCAGTCAGTCACATGTGCAACAAAGTCATCATGTTGATCAGGGGAAACATTAAGACGTTTCCGTTTGAATATCCTACCAGGGAGAATAGTATTACCAATATCTAGAGAGGTTAGCCTTGGGAAATGATCAGACGCTATATCTGTTACAATGGAAGACTCACAGCTGGCAGAAGTAATGTTGAAGCCAAGACACAGATCAAGGACACCTCCATAGATATGTGTGGGTTCAAGGTCACCTACAATTTGCACATTATCATGACTGTTTAAGAGTGACAACAGTTGATTGCCATTACGATTACCAAACTGAGAGTTTCCAATGCTTTTGTGTCTTGCATTATAATCACCAATAATGAGAGTAGGTTCAGACTGAGCACAAGTTGGGAGCTCCAAGTAATTAAACTTATCAGCAGGAGCGTACAAGTTAAATATGTTGAGAGCAGAGTTCCCATATAATCCTAACACCGTGATACTGTAGCCCCTCTGTTTTCCTTATGTGCAAGAAGTTGATGGGGAAGTGATTTTTTAATATATAGAACACAAGAATTTAGTAGATTTGAGGTTATATGCAACAAACGATGGCAATTTAGGGGGTTGGGATTTTTCAGGGACTCGCACTCTTGTAGACACACAATATCAATGGATTCAGTGGTTACTTTATGATGCAGGTCAGAAAATCTTTTCTAAGTGACGCAATATTCCAACTTAAAATGGATAGTTTTATACGAGTTTGGTTCCATTATAAAAGTCCAGGGATAGTTTTCAATTTCTCAGCAAAATGAAAAAACTTACTAAATAACAAACAGACATAATCAATATCAATATCATCAGTATTATCCTTATCCATGAGTCTCCTAAGTGCACTTCCATTAGTGAGACCTCTTGGGAGTCTTTGTACACAGAGGTCACTGCGCTCTTTGTCTGTGAATGTATGGAAGGTGACACTATCCCTCGCACTCAACTCTCCGCTTTTATTACACTCATCACTATCATCACATGTATCACTTCCCTCATCATTATGACCAGTGATACATACACCATTATCAACAACCGGGTCATCTCCACACTCAGTATCTATCAATACATTACACTCATCAGGTTGACTATCATGATGGTCTTCACTGCCCTTATCATCTTCACTGATTGTAAACACCACTATCAGATTCATCGTTTTTGTGATTATTAACACCACTGCAATCATCAGTTTGTTCATCATCACCACACTCATTTTCATAATGGCTGACTATCTGTGGGTTGATGTACTCATTTGCAACCTCTGTAAGTTTTTCCTCGTGGTGCTCAAGTTGTTGTTTCAAACACCATTGTTGCTTCTCCAGTACTGTTATGCGCAGCTGCATGTTGTGTACCACCCCAGCAAGACTAGCGTCATCAGGAAGTATGAAGTCCCGATCAGCTGAGTCAGGTGGCTGACTGACAGCTGACTCAGCCAGACAGATTTATTTATTTATTTATTTATTTATTTCCAATTTGTGCACACATACAGAGGTACAAAAAAATACAGATAAGAGCAGCATGCCAAAGCCACTTATACTATGCATAGCATTACGGGCTGGCTTAAAATTAACTTAAGATTAACTAAGCAATGATGAAATCAGTGATAAAACATTAATGTAAACAGATTACTATAAAGCACAAGCTGGTGTCAACACCAGCAGCATTACTAGTGTTGATAGCAGACGTGATCGTGCTCTGTTGATGTACTCCCAGAGTGACTCGCTCAACCATATTGTCTGAGTTCAGGCAAGGGTCAGTATTCAGACATGAAGTATCTGGTAGGCCTATTGCCTCATCATGGGGGGTGATGGGTGAGGCGGGAGCTCTGCGGCTGGCGATGTGGGCAGCTTTCGCTCTGCAGTCAGCATGAGCAGCTGTGACTCCTGGAGTCTTACAATTGATACATTCTAATGCAACGGTCTGGTGTTTCTTGATCATATCATAGCACTGGTGAGAAGGATGGGCCTTGGCACACACTGCACACCAGTGTGACTTAGATGAGCATTTCCAAGCAATGTGACCCCAGCGCTGACACTGTATGGTCGGTGTAGGTTTCGCTTGGATGTGTTCTTGACATCATTAGTTAATTATCCTATATTTCTTTCCGTGTTCTGAGTAGAAGGAATTTAGTCTGTAACGACATAATGAAAGTATACTTGTATTTTATTATTCTAGTGTAAATTAAGAGCAAGGATGATTAATTTGAGGAAGAGTTAATATAGGTTTGCATGTTTTTACGAAAGTTAACTTATACACATGTAGCTAGTATAGGACAGTTTTAAGCTTCGGTATCTGATTTTATATGTAGGTAATAGTGGTCATATTTGTTATATTGTAATGTTATTCGTTAATGTTTCAATACCTAATGTAATGTTTTTTCGGTTATTGTTCATATATTGTCATTTGAGGTTTTCCTTTTGTCTATTGTCTATTGTTGGTTTTAAATAAAATATAAAAAAAAAATACTTGTAAAACCATAATTTCTTTATAATGTGTGAAAAATCATAAGAATATCTTGATAGATAGTGAAAAACAGTCTACTAATATAATAACTTTTAAGAAAAAACTAAAAACATGATTGATGGCCGAGAATCATCATAACTGGATGTTCAACATTGTAAACTGTATGTACTCATTATGTACTCAGTAGGCACTCAGTAGGTGTTCAGTAGGTACTCAGAAGGTACTCAGTAAGTGCTCAGTAGGTACTCAGTAGGTGCTCTGCTCAGTAGGTGCTCAGCGGGTACTCAGTAGGTGCTCTGCTCAATAGGTGCTCAGCAGGTACTCAGAAGGTACTCAGTAGGGACTCAGTAGGTGCTCAGCAGGTACTCAGAAGGTACTCAGCAGGTACTCAACAGGTATTCAGTAGGTGCTCAGCAGGTACTCAGAAGGTACTCAGTAGGGACTCAGTAGGTGCTCAGCAGGTACTCAGAAGGTACTCAGTAGGGACTCAGTAGGTGCTCAGCAGGTACTCAGAAGGTACTCAGCAGGTACTCAGAAGGTACTCAGTAGGTGCTCAGCAGGTACTCAGAAGGTACTCAGTAGGGACTCAGTAGGTGCTCAGCAGGTACTCAGAAGGTACTCAGTAGGGACTCAGTAGGTGCTCAGCAGGTACTCAGAAGGTACTCAGTAGGTACTCAATAAGAGAGAAGATTTCGTTAGTATTTTTAACCTATGTTATTGATGTTTAATTATTTTTGGTTCCAATATGTTGACTAAAATTTTATTTTTAGCAGTAATATATGGTAAAAATTTAATTTTTTTGTGTGTTTTTTTCGTGTTAGTTTTTTTGTAGTAAAATTATTTGGTGAAAAAGTTTATGACGGAGTTTAATTTTTGTATTTTTTTAAAAAGTTGTTTAAAACTTATGGTAAATTTTTTGTAAAACAAATTTTTAAAACCCATAAAACCGGCCGGTTAGAGGTTCACCTTTTTAAAACCCGTTTTAAGTGGGTATATTTGACACAAACTTTTTAACCGTGTTAATGTGGAAAAGTTGACACAAACTTTTACCCGTGTTAATGTGGGGTAAAATTTGACCAAACTTTTTAACCCGTGTTAATGTAGGTAAAAGTTGACAAAACTTTTTCCCCCGTGTTAATGTGGGGTAAAAGTTGACACAAATTTTTAACCGTTTTAAAATGTAGGTATAAGTTGACCAACTTTAAAACCCGTGAAAATGTGGGTTTTAAGTTGAACAAATTTTAAACCCGTTTTAAAGTAGGTATTGGGGACCCCTTTAAAAACCCTTTTTTTAATTGGTTTTTAGGGGCAAAAACTTTTTAAACCGTGTAAATGTAGGTATAATGGGAACAAAAACTTTATAACCTGTGTTTAATGTAGGTAAAAGTTGACACAAATTTTAAAATTCCCCGTTTAATGTAGGTTTAAGTTGCCCAAAAACTTTAAAAACCCCTTTTGTTAATGTAGGTATAAGGGGCACAAACTTTATACCTTTTGTGTTAATTTGGTATAATTGACCAAACTTTTTTAACCCTTTTAAATGTGAATATTTGCCCTTTTAAAAAAACCCCGTGTTAATTAGGTATAAGTTACACAACTTTTAAACCCGTTTTTTTAAATGTGGGTTTATAAGTTGACCAAACCCCTTTTTAACCCGTGTTAATGTGGTAGAAGTTGACAAAAAACTTTAAAACCTGTGTTAATGTAGGAATAATTTTGACACAAATTTTAAAACCCCGTGTTAATGTAGGTATAAGTTGACACAAATTTTAAAAACCCGTGTTTTAATGTAGGTAAATTTGACACAAACTTTTAAAACCCTTTTTAAATGTAGGTTAAGTTGACAAAAAACTTTATAACCCGTGTTAATGGGTATAATTTGACAAAAAATTTATAACCTGTGTTTAAGTAGGTTAAGTTGACACAAACTTTATAACCTTATTTGTGTGGTATAAGGACAAAAATTTTAAACCCCCGTGTTTGTAGGTTAAGTTGACACAATTTTAACTGTGTTAAGTAGGTATAAGTTGACAAAAATTTTATAACCTTTGTTAATGTAGGTATAATTTGACAAATTTTTAAAACCGTGTTAATGTGATAATTTGACACAAACTTTATAAACCTGTGTTGTTGTAGGATATTTGACACAAATTTATAACCCGTTTTAAATGTGGTTTAAAAGTTGCCCAAAAACTTTATAACCCGTTTTAAAATGTAGGTAAAAGTTGACCAAACTTTAAAACCGTGTTATGTAGGTAAAAGTTGACAAAACTTTAAACCCGTGTTAATGTAGGAATAAGTTGACAAAACTTTTAAAACCCCGTTTTAAATGTGGAATAGTTGACAAAACTTTAAAACCCGTGTTTGTGGGTATAATTTGCACAAACTTTTTTAACCGTGAAAAAGAGGTATAAGTTGACACAAATTTAAAACCCGGTTTTAATGGGGTATAAGTTGACACAAGCTTTATAACAGATTACCACAGCCCTTTCCCCTACCTTCTCATAAAAAAACCTTGGCAATTACCCTAGACACTACTAAGTCCTTTCGACTTCAAAATGAGGCATTAAATAACTACAGCAGCAGTGAAAAACATTGACTGGCACACTGAACTAGAAAATTTTTAACAGATTTGTGAATGTATTAATAATTTTCTAAAAAAGCCCCAATACCTCTTAAAAAGCACTGCCCTAAAAAAATAAACAGAAGATAAAAGGACTGAACAGTCCTGGCTAACACCCAGCATCCTCGATAAAAAAAATAAAAAGCGGGCCCCGGGGGCCCCTGGTGGCAAAAAGTCCGCTCACCATGGGGGGCCCGGGTTCGACCCCCGGCGGGTGGAAACTTTCGACATTTTTCTTACACTGTGCCCTGTTCACCTAGCAGAATAGGTCCCGGGTGTTAGTGACTGGTGTGGGTCGCATTGGGGGACAAGTTTAAGGGACCCCAATGGAAAAAATTTTGACAGCCTCGTTGATGCCTGCTTGTGCATGACTTTTTGGGTTACCCTGGGTGGCTAACGCCCCGGGTTAAAAATCCGAACGAAATCTTTTCTTGTTTTAAACAGACAAAATGGGCCCAAACAAAACCCGAGACCAAACAAACGTTATGGGTCAGCCCTAACCGCCTAATAAGAAAGGCTAAAAAATTGTATTTGAGAACAGATTACCCAATTTACAAGGTGATTAAAAAATCCCTGGAAAAACCCTTCGAAATATGGAAAAAAAAAAGAAAAAACCGAAATAGTGAAATTGAATTAAAAAAACCCAGATGAACCCCAATTCCCCCTCTGAACAGAAACAGACTCGATGATTTCTTCTCCCTATGGGAAAAAAACCTTCCCAAAAAAAATCCCAAGCTCGTACCCCCCCCAAAGGGGATACCTCACTGGCAACTACCGAGCACACTTTTCCCTGCTCCGACAACCCAAAAATGAAGCCCCTTTTTTCAACAAACAAAAAAAACAAGACAGGAGATTTAAATACCTTACCACCCTTTTATATACAAAAAGTGTCACGGGCTATCCCCCAATCATTGCAACACTCTTTAAAAAAATCCTTTGAATCCTCCACCTTCCCTACATTTCCCAAAATGAAGGGTCCCCCGTCCAAAAAAGGTGGAGCCAGAAAAGAAAAGATAAGATTCTTCGGATTTTTAACCCCCGGGGGGTTAGCCCCCAGGATAACCCAAGAAAGTCAGTGCGATCGAGGAGTTAACTATTTCCATTGGGGTCCTCAATTTGTCCCCAGGATGCGACCCCCCCAGTCGACTAACACCCAGGTCCCATTTGTGCTAGGGGAACGGAAACGGTGAAAAAAAGGTCGAATGTCTCCAAAACCCCCCGGGAAAACGAACCGGGCCCCCCGTGTGTGAAACGGGAGCTTTAGCCATCAGGCCCCCGGGCCCCCCCAACCCGACTGAATAACTATAGGCAATATCCAACTTCCCCTCTCTCAAAAACTTTTTAAAAATTAATCATAAGCGTATCTATTTTACTATCTCCCACAACATACTCTCCCTGTCAATTTGGGTTCGGCCTAACAAAAATACTAAAGATGTATTTTCCACATTTCTAGAAATTTTATACAGCAAAAGAGAAAAAAGAAATCCCCCTGGGGATCTTCATTGATTTGGTAAAGCTTTGATACAGTTTACCCCGACTTATCCAATAAAATTGTCGCCTATGGGATAAAAGGGGACTCCCTCAACTATTAAAATCATCCTCGCAACGAAGCCAAAATTTTGTACACTAAAGGGGGGAAACCTTCCCCACACCGTTACAATTGGTGTCCCACGGGGAAATGTCCTGGCCCTTTTTTTCTTTCTTATAATAATGACCTACCAAAAGCATCCAAATACTCAAAACCCCATTTTGCAGATGGCACTCATAGTTACTCCACCCAGCCCGTCTGCTAGCCAATACTGTTAAATACCGAATTACAGAAAATATCAACCCGGTGAGGCCAACAAAAATTACTTAAAAAATTGCAAAACCCAATCATTCAGTTTGGTAGCAGGTGCGACGTCTCTTTAAATAATGATAAATGGATCACCTATCAAAAATCACAGGGGAAAATTCCTAGGAAAACCCCCTTGATAATGACTCAAATTTCAAAAACATATACAAAAAAATTTCCAAAAAAAAATTCCCAAAACAGTGGCAACTACGAAGTACGGTAATGTTCCCCCGTCGCCTCCTGGCCCTTTCACTCATTATTTCCCCTTTCACTATGGAATTTGTGCATGGCTCAAAACAATAAAAACCCTCTCAGACCCCTAATCACTCAACAAAAGGCTGAGTCAGAATGATGATAAATTCCCCTACAGACGACACTCCACCAATATTCAAAATCTAAACCTACTCCAAAACAAAACATCCAACTTTTTACGCACCATACATACAAGAACACTTTTAAATCTGACATAAAACCCCCCCTCAAAAATCTCCCTTTCCACTCAAAGAACACATGCCATCACAAGAACAGATCACTCTTTGAGTTCCTCGTGTCCCCTCTCACGCTATGCAAACTCAATGCACATAAAAAGGGCCCTAAAATTGGAATTTTTTACCCGTGAATAAAAAGAAACGTCTGTTTATAAATTCAAGTCTCTTTCAAAAAATCACTTTCCACTCAAACTAAATAAAACTGAAAAATTGATCTCATAAATTGATTAAAACAGGTATCCATTTTGTTTCAAAATGTCAAAATGGACCCAGTCCTTTGCATATTTAACTTATTACCTAACGAATATCCCCTTTGTGATTAACAGCAACACAGTAAATGACCCTAAACCTGTCTTTGTAATATCTTTGTACTAAATTGTTATCTGTTTTTCAATAATTTTGACCACTGAATAATATCATTGCTTAGTTAACTTAGTTAATTTTAAACCAGCCCCCCAATGCTATGCTGTATTAGTGGCTTTTGGGATGTGCTCTTTCTGATTTTTTTGTACTCTGTATGTGTGCTCAAATTGTTAATTGTTAATATGACCTGTTTTTTTTTTAAAACTATTTGTACAAATTTTTATTGTTTTACAAAAAAATTTTACCACTGATTTAAAATTTCTTGTTTAAACTTAGTTAAATTTTAAGCCTGCCCGTAATGTCTGATACAAATTGTTTGGCCCTGCTGCATTTAAAGTATTTTTTTTTACTTCACTGTATCTGTTCAAATTAATAAAAAAATAAATAAAAAAAAATAAATGTATATAAGTTGACACAAACTAAAAATTAAAAGTTTGTTTTGTTTGTTAAGCGTCTGTGCTAACTGTGACTTTTAACCTGCGTTAATGTAGGTATAAATAGAACAAAACCCAAAAATTAAAAGAGGTAGTTTGTTTGGTATAACTTCTGAGAGAAGCAGCGCATCTTTTTGTTTCTCTGGTATATTTAAAGTCTAAGTTTATTTAGGGATACACAAATATACTTAGTTATATCTGGGCCCGGTGGTTGGTTGGCAAAAACTCTTGCTTCACACACGGGGGGTCCGGGTTCGATTCCCGGGGGGGGGGTAGAAACATTTTGCTGTTTTTTACACCCGTTTTTGGTTCATCTGCGCAAGTAGGTACCTGGGTGTTTGGGACTGGGTGGGTGGCATCCCGGGTGGCCTGGTTTTGGGAAAGCTCTCTTCACACCCCGGAGGCTCCCGGGGTTTGATTCCGGTGGGGTAGAAAAATTTTGAAGGTTTCCCTTTCAATTGTTGTTGTATTACCCAGTGAAAATGGTCCGGGTGTTATGGGCTGGGTGGGTGGCTGATTTTTTCTAATGTTTTAGAGATGTGGAGTAAGACTTTTTCCTAGTAAATCTTTTTTAATGTAGCCTATACCTGAGAGGATTTCGGCGGTCAGGGCCAGGCCCCTGGTGGATCAGTGTCTGTCAACCAGGGTTTTTTTGGCTGCAAAAAAAAACTGATGTCCAATCTACAGCCCGGCTGATCAGGTATGACTTCACATGCCCGTCCAGCACCCTTAAAGCAACAGGGGTCTGTTTGGTAATCCCCCTTATATATGCTGGGAGGGAGTTAAAAGTTTTGGGCCCCTTTACATTGTTGTGTTGTCTTTTTTTCATGTGGTGGCACCCCCGCTGTTATTGGGGGGAAAGTTGCATCTTTTGCTGGTCTTTTGTTTTCTAGGGAGTGATTTTCTGTGCAAGTTTGGTACTAATCTCTTCGCCTGCCTCCAGAGAATACAGAAGGGGTTCAACCCTTTTCAGTAATTTAGGTGCCTTTCGTACTTAGTGGCCCTGAAAGTTCTTTTTTTTTAATCTCCCGGGCAGCAATTTTTGCCCCCCTTTAAGGTGGTAGTTAGTGTATAGCAGTATTCACCTGGGAAAAGTGATTTGAAGAGATCTCTGGGCTTGGCATCCTAGTTTTTAAGGTTTCATTACCCATCCCCTCATTTTCCTAGCAAGTGGTAGATATGTACATTGTTGTCGTCTCTGCCCAAAATCACTGTTAAAAAAAACCGATTTTAAAAAAACTTTAGAGTTTTCCAGTGAATACTAGAAAGGGTGCCCTTCTTGCATCCAGCCCGGGATGGGTTTTGTAACAGAGTCAGTTCCTTGTCCAAAATTTTCCATTAAAAATTTAGTTGGTTTAATGCGTTTAGGGTTACAAAATGGTAGGGTACTACTAGAGAAAATTAAAAATTTAATAAAATTTTTTTGTCTAGAGGATTTATCAAAATAAATTAAATCACAGCAATCAAAATAAAATCAATTCTCGAGTTCAATTTTTTGTGTGAAAACCATATCACATTTATTTCTTAAGTACCGTCAGGTACTTAACATTTAATAAGATATTACAAATATGTACAAGTAAGTGTGTGTATGGTTAAGTGCTTTAAATAGTTAGTAGTTCAAGACTCGAAAAAGACTTAAAAAAGTGACTGACAAAATCCTCAAATAAACTAAATTCTTGACCGATGGCAACCCCAACAGTCTGCTTGAACAAAAAAGAATGCTAAGCCCAATAGCAATGCAAATCAAACGACTGCGACACA
>NW_026510276.1:0-14856 GCF_026875155.1 Cherax quadricarinatus | reverse complement strand
AAACCCAAATTTTTAAGTTTCCAGTGACCAGAACACAGAAAAGACTGTGCAGTATTTAATTGGCAGGCATTACCATCAAATGGGCAAAAAAGTACAAAAAATCCAGGCCATGGGAAGCCAGTGAGGTAGCACAGCTCCAAGAGGGAGAGGTAGTTTAAGTGCCGGAAGGAAAAAAAATCCTGGCAGGACAATGGCAGAAATCGTACACCAAATCCAGACATTCTGGAGTGAACCACAGTCGATGGCCTCACCAAACCAACAGATACCAGGATACTAATGCGGAAAAAATCCCCCCAGTACCAACAATACCACAGTCCGATAACATTTTCTTGCCAACTGATACAGGGTCTAAAGCCAGAACAAACAACAAATACCTTTCATCGTGGATGCTTGCGGGCAAAGGCATGTCGCGGCTTTCATGGACCACTTCAAAGGATCACTTGGCAAACGATATGGATCCAGGTTACAACCTATACAGATGTGACAGAGTGAACAGGCAATAGGGGGGGTTGGCTGTACATTGCAGGAGCACTTGTTTCACAGAACTGTTAATGCCTCAATGGACCGTTGTGGGAAGTTTTAGCAGTAAGGTCGAGACCAAAACTGTCATTGTGGTAGTCTACAAGCTCCGGAGCAACATCCAGCATTCAGGAAACAGCGTTAAAAATTGACCACTGTCTGGAAAATCTTCAGCTACCTGCACCCAACATCTTGCTCCTGGGGGATTTCAAATTAAGGCACCTAAAATGGAGGAATCAATAGCAAATTAATATTGTTGCAGTAATACAACACAGGAGAGGCAGCTCTGATGAAAACTCACACTCACACGAGCTTTTAAATCTCTGCAAAAATTCAATTTTAAACCAGCAAATAATAGAGCCTACTAGACTGGAGAATACACTAGACCTCATCTTCACTAACAATGATGATTGATAAGAAATGTCACCATATCAAAAACAATATACTCAGATCACAACATAATGAGGTTCAGACATGTATGCGTGGAGCCCAGACCGACAAAATGAGACTAGTCACGAGGGAGCATTCACCAAATTCAACTTCAATAACAAAAACATAAAGTGGGACCAAGTAAACCAAGTCCTAACCGATATAAGCTGGGAAGATATACTAAGCAACACAGACCCAAATTATGCCTAGAACAGATTAACTCGGTGGCACTCGATGTATGCACAAGGCTTATTCCTTCTAGAAAAGGAGGATAGATGTAAAATAGAAAGAGACAGGCGCTCCCTTTACAGGCGACGGAAAAGAATAACAGAGCGGCTAAAGAGGTCAATATATCTGAAAATGGCAGGGAGACACTGGTCAGAGAAATAGCAAGCATCGAACTTAAGCTAAAAGAATCCTTTAGGAGTCAGGAATCGCGGGAAGAACTAAAAGCCATAAATGAAATCGAAAGAAACCCAAAGTATTTCTTCTCCTATGCCAAATCAAAATCGAGAACAACGTCAGTATTGGGCCCCTACTTAAAACAAGGATGGGTCTACACAGATGACAACAAGGAAATGAGTGAGCTACTCAAGTCCCAATATGACTCAGTTTTTAGCAAGCCGCTAACCGACTGAGAGTCGAGATCAAATGAAATTTTTATGAGAGAGCCACAAAATTTGATTAACACAAGCCTATCGATGTTATCCTGACGCCAAATGACTTCGAACAGGCGATAATAATGACATGCCCATGCACTCTGCCCCAGGGCCAGACTCATGGAACTCTGTGTCATCAAGAACTGCAAGAAGCCCCTATCACGAGCCTTTTCCATCCTATGGAGAGGGAGCATGGACACGGGGGTCGTCCCTCAGTTACTAAAAACAACAGACATAGCCCCACTCCACAAAGGGGGCAGTAAAGCAACAGCAAAGAACTACAGATCCAATAGCACTAACATCCCTATTCAAAAAAAAAAAAAATCTTTGAAAGGGTCCTAAGAAGCAAGATCACCACCATCTAGAAAACCCATCAGTTACACAACCAGGGCAACATGGGTTTAAGAAGTCGCTCCTTGTCTGTCTCAACTACTGGATCACTACGACAAGGTCCTAAATGCACTAGAAGACAAAAAGAATGCAGATGTAATATATACAGACTTTGCAAAAGCTTAGACAAGTGTGACCATGGCGTAATAGCGCACAAAATGCGCGCTAATAGAATAACAGGAAAAAGTCGGTCGATGGAATCTATAATTTCCTCACTAACAGAACACAGAGAGTAGTCGTCTAAACAGAGTAAAGTCTCGAGGCAGTACGGTGAAAAGCTCTGTTCCACAAGGCACAGTACTAGCTCCCATCTTGTTCCTCATCCTCATATCCGACATAGACAAGGATGTCAGCCACAGCACCGTGTCTTCCTTTGCAGATGACACCGATCTGCATGACAGTGTCTTCCATTGCAGACACTGCAAGGCTCAGGCGGACATCAACCAAATCTTTCAGTGGGCTGCAGAAAAACAATATGAAGTTCAACGATGAGAAATTTTCAATTACTCAGATATGGTAAACATGAGGAAATTAAATCTTCATCAGAGTACAAAACAAATTCTGGCCACAAAATAGAGCGAAACACCAACATCAAAGACCTGGGAGTGATTATGTCGGAGGATCTCACCTTCAAGGACCATAACATTGTATCAATCGCATCTGCTAGAAAAAATGACAGGATGGATAATGAGAACCTTCAAAACTAGGGAGGCCAAGCCCATGATGACACTCTTCAGGTCACTTGTTCTATCTAGGCTGGAATATTGCTGCACTCTAACAGCACCTTTCAAGGCAGGTGAAATTACCGACTAGAAAATGTACAGAGAACTTTCACGGCGCGCATAACGGAGATAAAACACCTCAATTACTGGGAGCGCTTGAGGTTTTAAACCTGTATTCCCTGGAACGCAGGAGGGAGAGATACATGATTATATACACTGGAAAATCCTAGAGGGACTAGTACCGAACTTGCACACGAAAATCACTCACTACGAAAGCAAAAGACTTGGCAGGACGATGCACCATCCCCCAATGAAAAGCAGGGGTGTCACTAGCACGTTAAGAGACCATACAATAAGTGTCAGGGGCCCGAGACTGTTCAACTGCCTCCCAGCACACATAAGGGGGATTACCAACAGACCCCTGGCAGTCTTTCAAGCTGGCACTGGACAAGCAACTAAAGTCTGTTCTGATCAGCCGGGCTGTGGCTCGTACGTTGGTTTGCGTGCAGCCAGCAGCAACAGCCTGGTTGATCAGGCGCTGATCACCAGGAGGCTGGTCACAGACCGGGCCGCGGGGGCGTTGACCCCGAAAACTCTCTCCAGGTAAATCCAGGTAAACTCACAGCAGAACAATCAAAGGCAACTTCTCAGAGCCAACAACAACATAACTATCTTTAACTACAATATCAGATCTTTAAGCAGCATTATGATGACCTCCTAGCATTACTAAATTCCTTGCATGCCAATATGTCCATCATTACACTAACTGAAACCTGGCTAAAGCTGATAGTACAGATGTCTATGCCATTCTGGTTACACAGCCATACACACTGTAGGCCAGACCAACAAGGGGGTGGCACAGCATATACTACTCAGACCAACTAGAATGTATCACTAATACTTGCACAAGGGATGAACATGGGGAATATATAATAGCTAAATTCAAATCCAAATACTACAAAAACCTCTCACAGTGATAAACATCTACAGAATTCCATAATCAAACATTAGCCAATTTAGTCAAAACATAGGAAGTATGATAACTGATGCATGCATGAACAAAGATCACTTACTACTCTCAGGTGACTTCAATATAAATCTCCTGCAAGACCAGGACCCACACGTTACTGAATTCACAAACACAATGAGTAACTGCATGTTGCCTACCAACGTAACAAAACCTACAAGAAGTTACAGAGACTAGTGTTTCCCTACTTGACCACATCTGGACCAAACCATATGGATGAACATGGGATATATAATAGCTAAATTCAAATCCAAATACTACAAAAACCTTCACAGTTGATAAACATCTACAGAATTCCATAATCAAACATTAGCCAATTTAGTCAAAACTAGGAAGTATGAAACTGATGCACGCATGAACAAGATCACTTACTACTCTCAGGTGACTTCAATATAAATCTCCGCAAGACCAGGACCCACACGTTACTGAATTCACAAACACAATGGTAAACTGCATGTTGCTACCAACAGTAACAAAACCTACAAGAGTTACAGAGATGTGTTTCCTACTTGACACATCTGGACCAAACCATATCCCCTTTAAAATCAGGCATAATTACAGATAATACCACAGACCACTACCTACTTTCCTCATAACAACATCTTGGTACAATACCCAAGACACTACTAAAGTCACCTTCAGACTTCACAATGAGCAGCATTAATAACTTCACAACAGCAGTAACAAACATTGACTGGCACACTGAGCTAGAAATCTATACGATATTGACGAATGTTTAATAATTTTCTAAAAAAAGACCAATCCTTTATAACAAGCACTGCCCTAAAAAAACTAAACAGATGACAGCTAAGAGACTGAACATCCCTGGCTAACACCAGCATTCTCAAATCCATAATACAAACACCAATATGAAAGACAGTACAGAATGGGTCACATACAGAGACAAACAAAACGTTACTCGTCAATCCTAACCAGCCTGATAAGAAGGGCAAAAAAATTGTATTATGAGAACAGATTATCCAACTTACTAGGTGTATAAAAAAGACCTGAAGACCCTATCAGAAATTCTGGGAACAAAAAAGATATCACGACATAGCGAAATAAATTAGGCAAAATCAGATGAACCCCAACTCCCAACAGAAACAGCAAACAGACTCAATGATTTCTTCTCCACTATAGGTCAAAACCTTGCCAATAATATCCCAAGCTCAGATACCCCACCAAATGACTACCTCACTGGCAACTACTGAACACACTGTTCCTAGCTCCGACTAACCCATACGAAGTCTCCCTTATTATCAACCACTGAAAACAAGGCAGGAGATTTAAATACCTTACCACCCTTTATATACAAAAAAAGCGTCACAAGTACTATCACCAATCATTGCAACACTCTTTAAAAATCCATTGAATCCTCCACCTTCCCTACAGTTCTCAAAATAGCAAGGGTCACCCGATCCATAAAGAGGAGACCAAACAGAGTTAAATAACTATAGGCCAATATCCAATTTACACCCTCTCTCAAAAATCTTCGAAAAATTAATTCATAAACGAATCTACTCCTACCTCATCTCCCATAACATTCTCAACCCCTGCCAATTTGGATTCAGGCCTAATAAAAATACTAATGATGCTATTATACACATGCTAGAACATATATACGCTGCAATAGAGAAAAAAGAAGTCCCACTGGGGATCTTCATTGACTTACGTAAAGCTTTTGATACAGTTGACCATGACTTGCTCCACGTAAAATTGTCACACTATGGTATTAGAGGGTGTTGAGAATTTTGGACTTACCAGCTATGTGTAATTATAACTATATATAATGAACACTTAGCTGATAAATGACAGCAAATCGTCTACACAGCCGCCCCTGCAGCGAGGTCTGAGCTGTCGAACCATCACAACATTGGGATGTCAAGAGATACAATTTTTTAAGTATAAAATTACCCTTTGGGGGTGTATTGTCAGCATATTTCATTCGATGTGGCTGACGAATACCTACTTGTTGGACTCAAAAGTCCACACCTTACTGCCGATTATAGGTGATTACAAACTCCTTGTGACTCAAGAATTGCGCAATCCCCGATCTACAAGAAATTCGTAACTACCTTGCTCTTTGTAAGTGAGCTATGGTGTTCTCAACACTTCGACAGGTATCGGTGACTTGATAGAAGCTGAAGTGTTCCTTGGGATGTCCACATCTTCCATTGCTAGGAAACGCACACTGGTACACTATGTTCCACAAGATTTGTCTTTATTGTTCACAATGTATCCCAAGAGAAGCTGATCACACTTCTCTTAAGTGTTTATTGTGTTTGAGACACTTGTTCACACTAACGCACAGATCAGTATCCTGGCATCAGTGTCACTCTCCCTAGAGTCAAAGATAGTCTAGCCACGCCACACCGCCCCAAGCCGTCACTGCCCTAGCACAAAAAAAAATGCTGACCTAGTACCTTGCATCCTTGTCAACTCCTCGATGAAGCAAAGCAGAATGTTTGTTTCTTGCTGTCTTAAGCATAGACAACAATGTACACTATTTCTACTATGGTAATAAAGTGGGAGCATGATTTTCCTTAATTGTCCTGCTAAGTAAGAGATGTACTGTCTCTTATAAAAATACACTTTGCAACACTGCTGCAAGGAGCAGAGGTCACTTGACTACGTGGCATAGCATCTGTGATCAATTACTCACTCTAGCAGTAAACAAGACGCTCGCCCCTTCTGAGGGCTTGGCCACTCAAGGCTGAAAGGGGCTGAAGGGGCTGAAAGGGCTGAAGGGGGCTGATACCCCCCTCCTGGAGAAAATTTCTCCACACTGGGGGGCAGCAGAGGTTCGCTGCAGGTGAACTATTCATCACTTAACATTAATTTAATTTTCTCACTCGCCACCACTGCTGCTTGTCTTTTTGAAAGCTTTAGTCTGTGTGGTTTCTGGAGAATCACTAATTTTGTTTTCAACACTGTGTAATTCTAACGGCACTAGTTTTTTATTGTCCGCTTTCACTACACCTTTGCTCAAAACATCAACTGTCCTGATGATTCCATTTGCATCAGGATATATGGTCACAATTTTTTTCCCAAAGGGCTATTGGGACCTCGGACCATCGTTGTCGATAATCACTATGTCACCAGGTCTTTAAAGGACTTATGATTTTCAGGAAACACCAGCTCCATAGAAGTGTTCTCTCAATGAGGTGAGGGTAGTCTTCTCGCCAAATTTTCTCCCAACGTTCAATCACTTTATTAAGGTGTTTGAATTTACGTCTGAGTTGCTCAGGTTCGAAAAGTAGGATCCTCTATGATTTCTTTATCATTTATGGGGAGGAACAGGTTCGAGCCTTCTGCCATGGAGTAAATGAGATGCACTTAACACTTCTAAATTGTCCAGATCATCGGTAACATAATAGAGGTCTGTTGTTGACTCTATTTTCTATTTCAGTCACAACTGTACGGAATTCTTCTAAGTCTATTCTCTGACGATGAAGAGTTTTCCTTAAACAACGCTTTACAATGCCGATCATTCTTTCATAAAATCCGCCGTGCCATGGAGATTTAGGAGGAATGTATCTCCAACGACATCTGCGTTGATTCAGCATCTGTTGTACTTCTGGTTGATCAAAGATCTTGCTTATATAAGCAGCACCAGCAACAAAGTTCGTTGCATTATCTGAAATCATCAGTCTGGGACATGCCCTTCTGGCTGCAAACCTTCTGAATAATTTGATAAAGGTTTCAGCAGACATGTCAGTGGCTACTTCTAGATGTACTGCTCTAGTTGTTTACTGGAGAGAGTTTCGGGGGTCAACGCCCCCGCGGCCCGGTCTGTGACCAGGCCTCCTGGTGGATCAGCGCCTGATCAACCAGGCTGTTGCTGCTGGCTGCACGCAAACCAACGTACGAGCCACAGCCCGGCTGATCAGGAACTGACTTTAGGTGCTTGTCCAGTGCCAGCTTGAAGACTGCCAGGGGTCTGTTGGTAATCCCCCTTATGTGTGCTGGGAGGCAGTTGAACAGTCTCGGGCCCCTGACACTTATTGTATGGTCTCTTAACGTGCTAGTGACACCCCTGCTTTTCATTGGGGGGGATGGTGCATCGTTTTGCCAAGTCTTTTGCTTTCGTAGTGAGTGATTTTTTGTGTGCAAGTTCGGTACTAGTCCCCCTAGGATTTTCCAGGTGTATATAATCATGTATCTCTCCCTCCTGCGTTTCCCGGGAATACGGTTTAGAAACCTCAAGCGCTCCCAGTAATTGAGGTGTTTTATCTCCGTTATGCGCGCCGTGAAAGTTTCTGTACATTTTCTAGGTCGGGAATTTCACCTGCCTTGAAAGGTGCTGTTAGAGTGCAGCAAAATTCCAGCTAGATAGAACAAGTGACCTGAAGGTGTCATCATGGGCTTGGCCTCCTAGTTTTGAAGGTTCTCATTATCCATCCTGTCATTTTTTAGCAGATGCGATTGATACAATGTTTTGTCCCTTTAAGTTGAATCCTCCCACATAATCACTCCCAGGTCTTTGCGTTGGTGTTTCGCTCTTTTTGTGGCCCCGAATTTTTTTTTTTACCTGTAAGATTTTAAATTTTTCTGTTTTCCTATTGAGTAAATTTAAAATTTTCATCGTTGAACTTTATTGTTTTTTGCGCCCCTGAAAGATTTGGTTGAGTCCCTGGAGCCCTTTCAGTGTTGCAATGGAAAACATGTCATGCAGATTCGGGTGTATCTGAAAAGGAAGAAGGGTGCTGTGGTGACATCCTTGTCTTGTCGGATATGGGGATGAGGAACGAGGGGAGCTGGTACGTCCCTTGGGGAACGAGTTTTCACCGAGTGCCTCGGACTTTACTCTTTTTCGACTACTCTCTGTGTTCTGTTAGGGGGGAAAATTTTGACCCATCGACCGACTTTTCCGTTATTCCTTTCCCCACCATTTTTTGGCTATTACGCCATGGTCACATTTGGGAAAGGCTTTTGAAAAGTCTTTTTAATATTACATCTGCATTCTTTTTGTTTTTAGTGCATTTTGGACCTTGTCGTAAATTTTCCCGTAGTTGAGACAGACAGGAGCGACCCGTTTAAACCCCCTGTTTCCCTGGGTTGGTAACGATGGGTTTTTAGATGGGGGTGACTTGCTCTTAGGACCTTTCAAAAAATTTTTTTGATATGGGATTAGTGATTGGGCTGTAGTTCTTTGCTGTTCTTTATGCCCCCTTTGGGAGTGGGGCTTGTCTGTTGTTTTTAGTAACTGGGGGACCCCCCTGTCCATGCTCCCCCTCCATAGGGTGGAAAAAGGGTGTGATAGGGGCTTCTTTAGTTTGATGAACACAGAGTTCCCTGAGTTGGCCCTGGGGCAGAGTGCATGGGCATGTCATTTTTGCCGTTCGAAAATATTTGGGGTCAGGTAACATCGGATGGCTTGTGTTAATCAAAAAATTTTGTGGCTCCTATAAAAAAATTCTTTTGATCTTCGACTCTCGTCGGTTAGCGGCTTGCAAAAAAACTGAGTCTTTTGGGGATTGAGTAGTCACTCATTTCCTTGCTGTCTCTGTGTAGGCCCCATCTTGTTTAAGTAGGGGCCAATACGGACGTTGTTCTCGATTTTGATTTGGCATAGGAAAAGAAAATTTTGGGGTTTTCTTTCGATTTCATTTTGGTTTTTAGTTTTTTCCCGCGATTCCTGACTCCTAAAGGATTCTTTTAGTTTAAAGTTTGATGCTTGCTATTTCCTGCCCGTGTTTCCCTGCGCATTTCGATATATTCCCTCTTTTACCCGCTCTGTTATTCTTTTCCGTCGCCTTAAAGGGGGCCTGTCTCTTTCTATTTTAATCTACTCCCCTTTTTTTTTTTTGAGGAATAAGCCTTGTGCATACATCGAGTGCCCCGAGTTATTGTTCTAGGCATAATTTTGGGGGTCTGTGTTGCTTAGTTATCTTCCCAGCTTATATTTTGGACTTGGTTTATTGGCCCCCACTTTATGTTTTTTTTATTTTAAGTTGAATTTGGGAAGTCCCCCGTGATGTCTCATTTTTTTCGGTCTGGGGCCAGCATACATGTTGAAATCAAATTTTTTTTTTTGATCTGGTATATTTTTTTGATATGGTGACATTTCTTATCAGATATCATTGTTATGAAGATGAGGCTTGTGTATTCTCCAGTTAGTAGGCTTATTATTTTTGGTTTAATTGAAATTTTGGCAGAGATTTAAAAGCTCGTGTGAGTGTGAGTTTTCATCAGAGCTGCCCCCTGGTGTTATTACTGCAAAAATTATTTTGGGCCTATTTTTTCCTCCATTTTATGTCCCTTTTTAATTTTTTTAAACCCCCCGGGGACCCAAGATGTTGGGTGCAGGGGGGGCTGAAAGTTTTTCCCGGGACAGTGGTAAATTTTTTTAACAGCTTTTTTCCGGGAAAAATTTGCTGGGATTTTTTGCACCCGGGAGGCTTGTAGATTTCCACAATGTTTGGTTTTGGTTCTCGCCCTTTATGCAAAAACTTCCATTTACGTAAATTTGAGGCTTTTAAGCAGTTCTGTGCAAACAAGTGACTCTGCAAGTACGGGCCCAAAACCCCCCCCCCCTTTTGCCTGTTCACTCTGTCACATCTGTATAGGTTGTAAACCTGGGACCTTTATTTCGTTGTCCGTGATTTTTTATGTGGGTTAAGTGAAGGGCCCCCCGAACTTTCCCTTTTTGCCTCTGCAAGCGTCCACGGAGAAAGGTATTTTGTTGTTTTTTGCGGGTTTTTAGACCCTGTTTTTTTTGAAAAGAAAAAATTGTTATGGGAACTGGTGGTATTGTTGGTACGGGGGGGGGGGGATTTTTTTTCCGGATTTTTTATCTGTATCGTTGGTTTTGGGTGGAGGCCATCAAACTGTGGTTCCACTCCAGGAAAATTGCCCTGGATTTGGGGGTACGATTTCGCCTTTTCCCCTCCCGGGTTTTTTTTTCCTTCCGGGCCCACTAAAAAACCTCCCCCTCTTGAGGGGGCTGTGGCTCCCGGGGGGTTTTCCCCAAATGGGGGGGGTGTTTTGTTTTTTTTTTCCCCCTTTTAGATGGTAGGGCCCTGGCAATTTAAGTTATGGGCACGTTTTTCCCGGGACTGAAGAGGTAAAATTTTCCCGGGGTTGGGAAAAAGTTTTCGGGGAAGGGATTTTGCTTTTTCCCTGTTTTTCAATGGGCATGACATTTTTAGGGTGGTCTTTGTTGCATGTCCCATCTTTTTTTCCAGTTTTCCCCATGCCAGCAAAATACCAAGTGCTTAGAAAGTGCACAGGCTTGGTTTCCGTTTGCCTTGGGTTTCTGTGACGGGTATTCCCTGTTGGTGCAGGTTTCCCGGTCTTATTCCTATCCCCCCTTGCACCAACAATGGAGTCCCAAACCAAAAGTTTTTTTTGGTAATTTATCCTCACTTTGCTATTGGAGCCCTCTTTTTTGCTATTTCCGGCGGTTTTCTAGTTTGCAATTTTGGTTTTATCTTTTTCTTTGGGATTTACACTTTTTTCCCTCTATGGCCCCTTGCCCTCTATGAGGTCTTTTTATTGTATTCCTTCTGCGTTAATTTCCCGACTACCTGGACAAAATCCCCAGCTTCACCATTACTGTCTCCCAGGCAGTATCTCCAGCTTCCCATTTCGGGTCTCCCAGGCGGGCCCCCCAGTTTCCCACCATTACTGTCCCCAGGACGGCACTATCCCCCCCACATTTACTGTACCGGGGACATCACCTCCAGCCTTACAGTTTGGACACTTTGGCCAGAAATCAAGGGCCCGTCCCTTTTCAGCCCAGATTTTTTATTTTCCCCAATCTTTTGTAAAAAGGTTTCCCGGGTTTTTATAAAAGCAGCTTTGATGTTATCCTCTTTTAATACCCTTGTGTTTTTAGTCCCCAGTTTTTCCTTTTTTTGGGGCATCCCCAAAAAACACTTCTCTTTTTTTTAATACTGTTTGGTGGGCGTTCTGGGAAAATCTGCACAAGGGGGCGTGACCCCAAATTTTCCCAAAAAAAATAAAATTTTACCCAAAGGGGAAAGGGCCCTTTTGTTTAAACCGGGGGGGGAACCACAGACTACACACAGTTTCAAAATGTTTTGGGAAGGGTTTGATTTCTGCAATTCTACTAGAAACCTCTTGAAAATTATTTTTAATAACCTTAAATGAAGCTCTAGCTATTTGTATTTCTGTTTCAATTTTTTTTTTGTATTTGGGGCCCGCTTCCCGGGGCCCACTTTCCTGATTTTTAATTTTTTGTGTTTATAAGGGCCCTACAAAACCCCTCCGTTTACAGTTTTGGGTTTATTGTCCAACGAAACTGTTTTTTAAACCAGTCCCGGGTTCGGACCCGTCAAGGGTTCGGACCAGTCAAGGGTTCGGCCAGTCAAGGGGTTTGGACCCAAATCGATCTGCTCTGATCAGTGGGGGGCATTTTTTAAAACATATGGTCGGTGATTTTTAGCTAACCATGAAGGATCTACTGGGAAATTTTCTACCCGGAATATGTGATTTGACTGATAAAAAAATATAAACCCCAAATCCCCGCGCCACCCCCTCTGTAGAGGGTTCTTCCCCCCCTAACCCCCCGGGTGTCAGCGATTGGACTGCAGGGGGGGTGCCGGGCTCACGGAACTTCCACTACAGGGACAGCATCGTGGAGTTCGACCGCGGGGGCAGTTTTTCCCGGTGTGCCACAGGGCCAGGTGTGTACTTTTAAATTCCTCAAACTTCAAAAAAGTGCACCGAGGGCCCGGGATCTTCAATCAACTTGGCATCCACCCGGACGTTTACTGTCCCTAGGGGGGCTCTCCATCGGGTGCTAACCGGGGTCCCCTGGCTTCTTGGACCTCTTTGGGGGGGGTCGATGGTTTCTCGGAAAGCAGGATCCCGGGGGAACTTGGGTGCTGTTTGCCCCAAAGGTGTCTGCCGAAAGGGGGAGACAAAGGACCTAGCAACATCGTTGTTGGGGCAATGGGATGAATTTCCCCGCTATGTTTGTTAAATGCTCCCTTACTCTGTAAATTTTTCTATGGGTTGTAAACATGTGATAAAGTGTTTATCCTTTATTTTTTGAAAAATTGTCATGATTTTGACCAGCTCTACCCGGGGCTATTACCTTTTGTTTAATTTTTTCCCCCTTTTGATTAATGTGTTTATGATTCTTTTCCTTTTCAATTAAATTATGAAAAATGACCCGCTCTTCCTGGAGGCCCTTACCTTTTTTTAAAATTGGTTCCCGGGGTTACGACCGATCAGTTCCCTTACCTTTGTAAAATTTCCCCAGCTATCAAAAAATTTGGGGTCCAGTCCCGGACCAATTTGTACCCCTGTAATCTTTTTACTACCGCCCCCAGGGGTGGGGATGGGGTGGGATAAAAAAACATATTAAAATAACGTGTTTTAAGAGCCGGGGATATTGGCGCCCCCTACAATGGGCGTTTCATCGCCTCTTTGTTTATCAATCGCTGTATCTGGCTTTTCTATTTTTTTTTCCGTCTCCACCACAATAAATGCTATATTATCACTATAGTTGACTGGTGCAAATTTTGGAGGAAGGACGCTTTTTCTGTAGTAATAATTGCTTCTCGTTGTGTATATTGCGACCGCTGGTAACTAAGGTTATATGAAATTCACAGTAACGTCTCGTATTTCAAGAAAAAGAAACTAATGAAAGTCACTCCACTCCACTAAGTACCATTATAATACTGGTTAGTTGCTACTACAACACTGTATTCTGCTATTCACTGGTATCACTAGATTATATGCGAGTACACTAGCAGGCCAGGAAGATTATTAAAAACAGCTGACCTGTGGTAAGTTTCTGGCGACTTCTGGCACCTGCCTCTATAGGCTTATCACTTCATTTACAAATTCACCTGTTTTCAAATGACACTTTAGCCTTTATCATCAATATACTAGGGAGCCACTGTAGTATACACTATACACTATGTATACTCAATGCTTTCAGGGAGACTTTCTTTCCTCTGACACAAAGTTCAAATGAGCTTATTATTTTTTTCACACGGGAAACAGGCCTATGATTCCCCTCTGGCAGTAAACTCTGCTAGGTAATGCACACTAATTCTCCTTTTTTGACTCAGTATATAATGTTTTCCGCCCAAGATTGGTTCCAGGCGCTAGAGGGATGTATCGTATAGGATTGATGACACAAATTAAAGTTCTAGCACGTAAGAGCGACCGTGAAAACACCAGAAAACCGGGAGCACAACGAGGCACGCTGACAGTCACGCGGATATGAACAAACAGATGTACACCTTGATGGGAACTTTGTCAACTGTTTTTGTTAAAATTATTGGTCCAGTGTAATCTACACCTGTCACCTCAAATGGAGTGATATGACAAACTCTTTCAGAGGGATATGGAGGTGGACCTGGATACTGACATACTCGCATATCGTAGTGACGACAAGTAATACAGTCCTTTATTTGTTTTTTCACACTTTGTCGACCTTGAGGTATCCAGTAGGATTGTCGTATATGACAAAGTGTGTCAGCTACCCCACTGTGGAAAAATTTTTTGATTTTCCGAAATATAGTGCCTAATAGGTGTTTAATGTGTCTATATGGGTCAAAAATGTATTTGAAAATAAGAGTAGAACCAAGAGTTCCCTTTGCGCATGCGCGGATGTGCGGGGGGGAGAGGCGCGGATTGTTTTGAATGGGGTGAAGAAGCTGAGAAAGCATGGAACCACGAAATTGACATTCACGGCGGCCTAAGGATTAATATAGGCCTCATTTCATAATAAGAAGTGTCGTAACTGTTCCTGGTGGAGAGTGAGGGAACGTGATTTACGGGACCACGGTGGTAGAGTGGTAAAATGGGTGATAAGAGTAGGAGCGGGTGGCAGGTGCACGGCCAGGGTGAGTGTCCAGGGGACATACCCGTGTGTTAATCCTCGCTCATCGGCCTCAGATCTCAATGGAGTGACCTCTAATTTGTGTAATAGTTATGAGACGTTAAATCGTCTTGTGAATGGTAATGTAATCAGTGATAATAACATTGAGTTAAGAGAATGCGGGATGTGAAATAGAGCGCCTTGCTCCGAGTGAACGTGTGACTCTCGTACCGGGGATAATGGAGATTTATGACACGATTAAACGGGACAAACCGACGGATACCTCGTCCTGGGAATGAGAACCCT